>BROE01000005.1:13470999-13551827 GCA_036571765.1 Plecoglossus altivelis
GGGGGGGGGGAGATGAAGAGATGGAGGGATGATGGGGGAGGAGAGGAGACTGTAGATATGGAGAATCTGCTGTTTAATTCATGGCATCATAATTCAGGCCGCGTAGCGTAGAGCTGTGAGAGAGGAGGAAGGTGAAGGGGGGGGGGGGGGGGGCTGTGTATCGCCGTGCCTCGCTGGTGAATATTCCCTTTGGGTATCAGCTATCTGACAGGACCCTTAGCAGCTCTTCCAATACTGAACGAATGCACAACAACGCATGAGAGATCTTTCAGGGATACACCAAGGACAAAGGAAGAAGACACTAAACATCTAACGGCGCTGTTGTGGTTATGTTGGCAGCTTTCAGATAAACCTCCCTGACTTCTTTAGTGTTCTGCTCAACTTATGTTCTGGAGTGTCTTGGTGACGTTGGGCTTCTGTGCTGTAACTTCAGTGCAGAACTCTGCTTTGACTGTACACTACAGGAGACCGGAGCTCCACGCGCTTCCGGCCTTGCTCACGTCTCCAAGCCCATCGTTCACCAGCAAACAAAGCATGTCAACAGTGATTCAATTAAAATCAATTAATGAGCAGCTCGATCACCTTCAAAAAAGAACTGTTGAGATTTGCATTATTTCAAATCTGATTAACTTTGAGAGTGTTTTGGAGGAGGCTGTGGCCCTGAGCACCGACAGCTCGGGTGGAATGAAGAGTGGCTCTGACAAAGAAAAGCGTCCGAGTGACTCGTCTGAAGTCGTGCGTGCGTGTGCGTCTCCACAGCGGGAGAGCAAGCGAGGGGGAGAGTTTGAGGTCGAGCCAGAGGGGGTGGGCGGCCGTGATGGACAGATCACTGACGACAGCATAATGACATCTTCAGAGTCAATGAGATTCATGGGAAAATATTTTCAAGTATGGGAAATTGAGTTGCAATGACAACGCAGATAGTTGATAGAATGGGCTAAAAGGAGGGGCAGATGGTTTGCGTGAGAGAGAAATGTTGTATACTGTCACTGCATCAATGAGAGCGTGGTCACAATCTGAAGTCAACATGACCTGAATGTGGCCAGGATATCTCCAGATCTCCATTCCTAACTCAACCACGTCAACAACAAACCCCACAGAATACACTGTTTCTATCCAGATAGGGACACAGTACGGGGTACTTCCATCGAAACAGATGAAGTTTTCCACCAACTTTGTGAGTGGCGTTGATTTCCAGTTTTTTTTTTAAATCTTTTTTGCTCGCTGTTTACTGTTTGACTGCTTTAATCAATAATTGAGAGCAAGCTCATAAAACGCTGCTGTTTGCCTGCAGGATAAAATGCTAATTGATTATAACCAGTGAACGAATCTGTAGTACTCTCATATATTATGACAATTGTTACGGCTTTTACGTCCTTGGGGAACGCCAATGCTACTTAATTATAGATGCTATCAAACCAGAGAGTTGTTAAGTCAAATGGAAGCCTGGCCTGGAAACACATACAGACACGCACACGTTTGAAGTTTGATTCAGAAAGGTATGGTACAATTTGCTATGGTAACCCACACAATGAACACCACAAAGAAGTTGACTCTAAATCATCTACTAAATATTTAAAAGCTGGATAATTCTGTTGAAGGGTTTATGTTAAGTTTTATGTTCAGTAATGGAGAGTCTGGAGCATACATATAATTACGTCAGTTGCGTATTGATATTACCTTGCCATGAAACTGTCTCTTTGGCTGACGAACAGCCCATGATAGCCTCAGATGTCGTAGCCCAGATCCCACGCTGTCTTCTGTAGAAACAGAGCACCCAGACTCTCTAGGGTTCCCCTTCTCCAGACCACACCCTCTTATGGAGTTGCAGGAGGCCGGATGAGGCTCAGGAGGCAAACTGGGACCTCCCTCTCCAGTCTCCTGTTGGTCCCTGCATGAGCCCTGTTTGCCTGCATGGTGAGGGAGGAGCGGTTGGGATGTAAGGAAGAAGAGGAGGAGGGATATAAGGAGGAGGAGTAGGGGCTGGAGGTAGAAGAGGAGGTGTGTGGAGGTGTATGGAGGAAGAAGAAGAATGGGAGGTGAAGGAAGAGAAGGTAAAGGGAGAGAGGGAACCTATTGAGTCCTTGTGCTTTCAAATAGCAAAGAGTGTCAGCAGTATAGTCCAGCCAAGCGCTAGATTACATAAAATAATATAGTAAACCTATGGCCCCAATTTGACGGTTGCACCTCCTCAGCATTGGATGCACTGTAATGCATAGCAGAAGATTAACAAGTCATCTCAGCGCCTCTGGCTAGCAGAGCTTTGAAACAGCTGTAAAACAGCAAAAAAAACTGAACAAAAAACAACCCAAACAGCTGGGTTTAAAAGCTCTGGATGGTCTGCTAACAGCCCTGAAACAGCTCCCAAATAAGGAATCTGTGGCATGCTTGCGTCCATGTGCTGCAGTGTTTGTTTTGCACCCATCTGCAGGGTGAGACGTACAGAGACGGGAGCTTGATTCCAGCCGAAGCGTGTGGCTCCATTCAGCCTGGCTTGACCCCAGCAGTGGAACAGTCGTGGTCCAGCGGAGGCCAGAAGGACGGCGCTGCAGACGGGGCTGCAGACGGGGCTGCAGACGGGGCTGAACACAACCCAACGCTCTGCCACAGTAACTCGTGTTTCATCGAAGAGCCTGACTTCCATCACCAAACGGAATCTCCAAAGGATAAATGGTCCTGAGCCAGCAGGGTGGCTATTGATTCCTGATCAATACGTGTGATTTTAGGAGAGAGAGGTGTCTGTGCATCTGTCCAGCTCAGTCACTGCTGGACGGGTTGATGACATGGCCGGCCTCTCTGATCACAAGCATGCCACATTACTTAACCAGGCTCCATATATGGTCAACAGTCGCGTTCACTTCCTGTTTTCTCGTTGAAGGGGTGTGTGTGTAAAGACTTAATAACAGCTCAACTTTGATCATTGTTGCTATTGGCAATTGACATTGTGTGAAAGTAATGGCTCTTGGTGTAGTTGTTCTGTAGCCAATCATGTACCTATTGTCTATGTGGCCTCTGGCGTAACGTTAAACTGTCGTAACTTCCATCTACCGTCACGGAATCTCTCTATCGATGTCATTCACTAGAGGGAGACAAAGACCCTGCATGCAGGATTGATCAAACCCATCAGGACAATGGTGATGATTATGACATTGTGGCTGTGTGGAGATTTCAAATATAGACGCTGAAGACAAGAGAGTCAGAAATAGTTTGAATGGGGCCCATGTGACGGTACGCGTGATGCAGGTGGCATTGAGAGCCTCTCCCTGCCTTTCCTCTGGTGAGAGGGAGGAGGAGACACACAGAAACCACTGAACACAAGTGTGATTGTCCTCAATTGAATCGGAGCTTATGTGCCTGAAACACAATTAGCCTAAATATGGGCTTCTTTAAAGGCCAGTCAACTGTTAGTTTTTTCCTAAAAGCTTGGAAATTGGTATGTATTGGCAATAACAGGCAAAGCAATGCAGCAGTAATTGCATTGCAGCTGAATGATGAAACAGCCTGGTGACCCAGTGTTATCAACACACTGTTATGTGAGAATTGGATTTGAGCTGCTAGCAGGCAGGGAGTGTTGATAATCATGCCTCTGCTGCAGCAGCTGGGGGTGTGGAGACTGTGTGTGTGTGAGTGTGTGTGTGTGCGTGTGTGTGTGTGCGTGTTTCTGCACGCGCCAGTGTGGGGGGTATATGAGAGTGGAGCGTTTCTAAGTGGAGTGTGTGTACATGTGTGTACATGTGGGCAGAATGTGTGTGTGTGTGTATGGGGGGGCGGCTGTTTGCATGTGCTTGTGTCAGTGTGTCCATACATGTACATGTGTGTGTGTGTGTGTGTGTGTCTTTGTGTGGGCGTAAATGGTGTGATGGAGACGTCATCTGTAATCAGAGGTACAGATCAGGCGCCCTGCCGTCATTACTTCAGTATTTCAGTAAAAACGTTGTCCGCGTTGGAGGGCTGTCTACTCTGGGGGCTGTCAGGCTATAGTGGAACAGACTATATTGAGCAGATCTGTTTATTATAGAGACAGCATCATGGATTACAGGAGCAATCAGCTCTGGCTGCTGGAGGAGCCTAGCACAGTGTTGGAGGGGGTGCTAAACGCAGGGATCTGTAGCGGCTGAAGAGACTGGAGGAATGCAAGGTTGCAGGCAGAAGCCTTCTCAGCTCAGTCTGCTACATGCAAACGTACGGCGAACCTACAACCTTGTCATCTGCAGTGAAACGTTGGACTCGGGCCTCTCAACTTTCTATATGAAGTAAAAGGCAGAACCTTGGGGAGCTTGTTTGCCATGGGGAGCTGTTTCTACTGCTACAGTGAATGATGTATTGCATGTTGAGGAAAACAAATATCTCCCTGAAGTGTTCTGGGTCCTCCACTCTGCCCCACTCTGCTGGAAGGCAGACAAGTTTCTGCAGTCTGACGTAGCTAGCTGTGTGGTTTGAGGAGGCAGAGCACAATCTGATTGTGTGGTTTGAGGTAGCTCAGTCTGACAGAGTAGTTTTAAAAGGCAGAACAGTGTGACAATTTCGTTTGGACGGAGCAGAACAGTCTGACAGTGCAGTTTGAGGTAGCTAAGCGAGGTATAATTGTGTGGTTTGAGAAGACAGTGCCGAGGCAAAGTCTGTGGTTTGTGTTCAATAAGAATGACCTGAGTGTGAGGTTGGAGGGGGGAGGAGCACTGTAGTTTGAGGTGGCTGAACATGGTCTGACTGTAGTTTGAGGAATCATGCACGCCACACATCATGCAGAACAGACCCTGACGATTGGCTCACCTGCTGAGGGCTTGCCTGGGTTGCCATGGTGACAGCTGCTAAATCTGTCACGGCCGTGGAAGCTGTGCTCTGGGTCTCTTTCGGGAAGTGGCCAGGTCTCCCCCTCCACCTACAGAATGGTGCTATAGAGCAGCTCTGGTATTCCTGAGATTAGCCAGGGCCCTATGTTTAAGCAGTCCTGAAAATGTGCACCTTTCATGTTCAGATCTACATTGAAAATGCAACAGCCCATTAATGTTAAACTAAGGATGGAGGGCTATAACTTTTAACCACCTATCATCCAATTGAAAGTCTTTGTCTGGAAGTCAGACGTGTAAGAATGCTTCCAGCCCTGTGTTTTGACAGCTTTCTTTGTAGTTGAAGTGTCTGGGAGTGACAGGGCACCCTGTGTTTTGTGTTTTTAAAAGAACAGTGTAATTGCCCGGTTGTTGGAGAGCTGGGGAGTGCGGTGTTGATTGTGGGGCAGAAATAGACAACAGACAAAGGAAAGAACCTCAGATAGAGGATGGATGGTGGGAGCGAGAGAGAGAGGAAGGGAGAGAGAGAGAGGAAGGGAGAGAGGAAGGGAGAGAGAGAGAGGAAGGGAGAGAGATAGGAAGGGAGAGAGAGAGGAAGGGAGAGAGAGAGGAAGGGAGAGAGAGAAAGAAATGAAGCTCTTCTAGCAAATTGAATGCATTGTTTTTAATAACAGTAACAGCACAATGGAAAGAGCTTACTGTGCTCCACAGTAGCATGATCCAGGCAGCACATAGAGCCTCACTGAGACACATCTCACACACGCTTAGACACTGAAGGTCACTGGAGTACTAGAAACACAGTTTGCCTTTACAGCAATATGACTGGCTTTGCAGACAATAGCAAAATCAAGCCCTCGTGTCTGAATATTATATTATGAAAAAAGCAAAAGCACAAATTAAAAGCCAGATTATTTGTTATGGAGAGTGCTGATAGGAGAAGACTTAAAGTCAGACAAATTCAAAATCCAAATCGTGGACAAATTTGTAATTGGGAAAGTTCTGAGGTTTCTTATCAAGTGTGTATGTGTCTAGTGTTGTCTTGGAGTACCATCTTAGTGTAATACCTTCTGGGCGTAAAAACATTTTCTTTTAGTACAAATGTTAGGAATACTCCACCTATATAAAATGTATGCAAATCTATTTCCTGTAAAAACTCAAGTCAAAAAAGTCAAAAAAGTTTGTAAAGAGTCAAGCAAAACATTTGACCTAAAAAGCTCATTGTATCAAAAGAGTAAAGATAAACAAACCAAAAACCAAAACATGAAATCATCTTCCACAAACAGATTGAAAAAAGAAAATGTATCCATTATTCCTTATTTGATCAAAAGCATTTTTTGTCTTTCGCTTTCTTGGGATGACAGTGAAGCAGGTGAAAGATCTGGAGCGTTAATGAGCACTTGAGATTTTGGCTGGAACACTCACTCAACCAATCACAGGAGAGATCAGGCAGACTTCCTGGTTGCCTTTATGGCTAATGGGAGTTCTAAGTGACATCCCAAAATGTTCCGTCCGATGACCTTTATTGTTCCATCAAGTAATAGCTAAAGGTCCGTCTAATCGGTCAGAACCTGGAACAGAGAATACAAGCATATTTTATTTTTCTCTTCAACAGCTTTCCAATCCCTGCTCTCAGTAACACAATTGATGAAGAGCCTAAAATAAGGGATTGACGTGAAGCGAAAACTTCCAGTTAGAGAAGTCATTTCAAGAAGTGTCTGTTGTGCCTTTGAACACAGCATGTAACATTGAACCCTGAGCAGTCAGCATTAACTCACTCCTAACTTTCCCCAGCTCCCATCTCAGTGACAGCTGAGAACAACTGCAATCACAGTTAATCCTCGACTGTTGAAAGGAGTGATGCCAAAGTGTTTCAGCAGGGGGGAGGGGGAGGTCATCCACACCTCTCCATCTTAGATCTTACATTGATTTAAACATGTGCTGGAGGAAAAGACAACAGTTTGGATAAAGAATCAAAATGTTGAAGGAATGTTGAATGGCAGCAGACAGACTGGAGGAGTCAGGCTGTGGAGGGAAGCCGGGGCAACGATTGATTGGAACAACAGCGTGAAAACGGACTGTGAACAGAGGATGAGGATGAGATGAGTCGAGGAACACGAGATGCTGTGAGATGAAGGGGGGGTTCTGACTGGACCTGTTCAGTTCACAGAGGGGGGGGGGGGCATTGTAAATACCGTGTTGTGTCAGTAACAGTCAAGACTGGTACTGGGTTGCAGGGGTGGGCAGGCTGTCTCTCTGCTCAGAGGGGAGGGCTAGGTAGTTAGTCCTGTAGACAGCACGGGGGGGACCACAGAAGCAAAGGCATGTCTAAGACCCTGAGGACCTCATCACCAGGGGGGGCTAACACCACAACAAGACATTTGATCAGCATAACAATGTGGCAGTAATCATGTCAAACCTGATCCATTGATATGATAATCAAATGAGCAAAATTCTAGTCTATATACTGTATTATTTGACAAAACACTGCTGTGGTCATGATACGTCTTCTGTCTCTCTGAGACATAAATGGCAGTAATACCGACAGCT
Source organism: Plecoglossus altivelis (assembly GCA_036571765.1). NCBI lineage: Eukaryota > Metazoa > Chordata > Actinopteri > Osmeriformes > Plecoglossidae > Plecoglossus > Plecoglossus altivelis. The sequence goes on from BROE01000005.1 coordinate 13,478,334, forward strand.
CAGCTGTGAATATCTGTTTCCTACTAACATGAATTGTGTGATCTATGACCCTTTAACAAACCCAAAGCTTTGGAACCTTCAAGAACAATGCATTACCTGTGTTTAAGTACATGACAATGGGTGTGTGTGTGAAGCCTAGGTGGTGTGTGAGTGTGTTTGTAGAGTAGGAGTGTGCGAGAGTGTTCGATTGTATTTGTGTAAAGTAGGTGTGTGAGAGTGTGGGCAGTGGGAGAGGAAGGGGGAGAGGGAGGGGGAGAGGGAGGTCACGCAGCACAGTAACATTACTCAGGTGGTTCCGATCCATTTAACTCCGTCAGTACTGAGAGAACGCTCCGCCAGCTGTTAAAACTCAATGCAGCGTCTCAGAGACTGGAGATCAATACCCATTAGCTGGATACAGAGATCAGAGAGCACGGCAATGTCTATTTAAAACACATTTACCAACAAATCATCCGACATTCACCTTCAGGACGTGCTGCCTTGATCAAATCTTTATGAAACCCTTTTCTCTTCTTTCCCACACGCCTATAGACAACCCCCATCATTCGCAAGATGCACATCTGTTTGAACAAAGGCGCTTCCCTCTCGAAGTGGATATTGATCTGAACAGTCACATATACATGCTGCGAACATAAGCCGCTTCTATTCAGCGTACGGGAGACAATTTAGGACTGGAATACACGATACATACAGTGTGTATAATCACGCAATAAATTAAAGACAGAAAGTATAAAACAGTAGATATTACACTATGTACATGATACAATCCATGAGTATTTAGCTATTCAGCATGACCACAGCTCAGTCCCCCCAGGACAGTTATTGTCAGCATATCGTTCTGATGAATTGCGGAACGACAGCATGTAGGAATTACCAGCTCTTTCCCAATGGGGCATTAATCATCATACTGTACACAGCAGCTGGAGATAACACATGTAATCACACTGGCTGGACAAGCTAGAAGGCTCAACAAATGCGATTGGATTTTAAACATGTTCCATGCATAATTTTCCCGGTCGCACACCATTCATGCACGCAAACACACACTCTCTCAGTCACACGCACACATGCTCTGTGAGCATGCGAGTGCTGATCGGACAAGAATGTAAATCCCTGTGTGTACACTGTGCAAATAGTGTGTGTGTTTACTCCACAGTGTGTGTCTGAGTCTAATATACAGGCAGTGTGGGCCAAGAGTGTGTTTCAGATATAGAAGTCTGAGGGGAATACAAGGAGAAGAGCGTTAAGGGCAGGAAAGTGTCTTTCATTGAATCCCCATCTTTCACTGTCCACACACTGTCTTTTCCCTTCCCCCCACACCACCCTCCTTTCCTTCTTCTGTCTCCCTCTACCCTTCTCTTCCTCCCTCCCAGTCCCTCAGTGATGTATGGACTTACGCATTGTCTTGCGTCTGCTCATCCGACCTGGAGATCTTCCTGTAGCAGTAGACCATCTCCACCAGGAGCCAAGAGGTGAGGAACACCAGCAGCACATACATCATGATCTCAGAGTACAGCGCCGTGGTGTCCTCCATGGCTGGGAGGGCCGGACACACACACGCACGCACAAACACACACACACACACATGCACACACACACACGCGCGCACACACATGCACACACACACACGCGCGCACACACGCACACACACACACACACACACATGCACACACACACACGCGCGCACACACGCCCGCACACACACACACACATACACACGCACACACACGCACGCGCACACACATGCACGCACGCACACACACACAGATGCACAGGTGAACACGGGCGGGCACACACACACTGAACAGTCCCTGTCTGAGGTATGACAGTGAGTTTTATGCGAGGCGAGGCTCAGCTGGCGGTGGTAGAGCATGCCTTAAGCTCACATGAGAGGAGTCGTTTGGTCTATACTGGGACATTTACATGAGATCTGAAAGGAAAGTCAGAATGGGATTCTCACCCGTTTTTGTAAGATATCCAAAGAGCCAAACAGTTAGTGTACGGTAAGATGTAACACTCTTAACCTACCATTAGCACTGCTAATGGTGATATTGAAACCAATTTCCTCTCATGATGCGGCTTGTTCCCTGCATGCATTCACCATTCTCTACTAGGAAGGAGTGATTGTGCTGACTTGTGAAACCAGGGATGTTGGTAAATTGCCAAAAAGTAGTCTGCTGTACATTCTCTGTAAAACTCTCATTCTTCTTTTTGCCTCCTAACAGTGTATTGAGCATGCTCAAATTTAGAACTAGGTGGAATCGTTGATCCCGAAGTGAGTCATAACAATTTTACTTCCTTATTTGGTTTATATGCTGTACAAAAATCATATGAATCACACAGATTACTTAATCTCTTTCAAAATAAGAGTCCTTCCTTCAAAAACGAGTGCTGATGAGCTGGTGCCAAACTCCAACAAGTCCAGTACAGCAGAGACAGACATGCAGCAAATGATTAACTACTGGTACTCGTGTCAAACATCCACGTCATCAAGACTCAAAACAAGCCTTTTCAAATGCACAAAATGCCACAAACCAGACCATAGTTTGTCATAGTCCAAATGATTGAAATCTAATACGTGGAAACTTGACCCGTAATGATTATCCCCAAATCTGAGAGCGTTCTAGAGTGGATCGCTGAATACCATTAACGTGAGGTCGTTCCTTGAAAAGGTTGACTAAGCTGCAGCTTAACCACCATCAGTCGCTCTGCTTGACTTGTTTGGGAAAGCACAAATGACGTTAGCAACATGATCTTGCTTGTTGCCTTGTTCATGGTGATGCTAAGTGTCTGTCTGCATTTAGACCACGTTTTTTGTAATTTGACACCAACCATGGAATGAATATAAGATGTAATAAATAAAATATATATGTAACGTGGTATACAAGGGTATTGTGTGAATTACAATAGAAGGTAAGATAGTCATTTAAATGCATTCTTTCCTTGACGCAAACCAACCACTTGGATACGACCGTCTATATGTGTGTGTCTCCGACGAGCCGCAGAGAAACATATAGAGATACTGAAAAGCGAAAACATGGCAAACATGCAAATATACAAGAGGATTTGTATATTTGATTAAGGTGAGAGACTAGTCACTCGACAAGACAAGCATTCAGCATGAAGACAGACCAAAGTCAGTGCATTACCAGCTTAATAAACACAGTACAGTAGCTGGGCAGAATAAAGCCTTTTCCTGACATCTACTGCTCTCCACTGAGCAACAACAATGTGGGCAGAACAAAAACATAATTATTGGTGCAAAACACGTTACCACAGTGACAGCAGAGAAACTCGATGGGGGGATGACATTGTTAGTGATAGCTTTTGCTTTTTTTCAAAGAATGTCTTAAAATGTTTTCCATCTTTTAAAGCCATGCTTACAGTTGTTAGAAAATGCCAAAGGGGCCAACCAAACGGCTAATGGGCAGTAGAAGGGGGGGGGTGAGGGGGGTGCGGGGTGGAACTAGTTTCACTGCAAGTGAACTGAATAGATAAGAATACACAACACACAGCAAATAGCTCAGCTCGTACTGAACAGAGAAGGACAAAGATTGGGAGAGAGGGGGAGAGGAAGAGAAAAGGGAGCCAGGGAAAGAGAGAGGGGACACCTTTACTTTCTCTTCTGTTTCTCTCCCTCCTTCCCTCTTCTCTCCCTCCTTCCCTCACTCCCTCCTCCATCGCTCTGTCCCTTCCTCCTTCCCTAACTCTCTGACCCCTTGATCCCTGACCTTTCCTGACCATGTGTCAAGGTGTCTGAACCCTGAGCTGCTCCTGGTGGGCAGGCTCGCGTGGGAATGAGCAGCAAAATGTTAAGTGTTTTGAGTGCTCTATTAAATGCACTTTGTAAAAGCAATCCATTTACAACTTCCGCTCTTTCCTTCCCTCACTCCCTCTCTTTGTCTCTGTCTCTCACTGTGAATAGAGAGATAGAGGAAAGGATGGATGAAGAGGGCAATTACAGAAAAGGGTCATACGTAATACAAATTATAAAAAAATGGAGGGAAATTGTTTCTTAATGCACAAAAAGAGAAATGGAAAATATTGAAGGGGTTCGGATGGAGGAATGAAGAAAGACCTCAAGAGAGGGAGAGAGAGGGAGAGATATGGCAGATGGGAAGGAGGGAGAGAAGGATGGATGCGTACCTTCTTCTCTGACGACCAGATGGATTACCTTGCTGTGATTGAACAAGGGCTTGTAGGAGTCAAACACAAACTGCCTGGAGACGACACACTTGTACTTCCCCGTGTCATTGAGTGTGACGTTCTTGATGAGGATGGAGACGTCCTGGAGGTCCTTGCTGCCCTTCCACAGCAGCCGGCCGTGCCAGGGACCCTCCACCGCCAGAGGACGCTCATTATACCGGTAGATCTGACAAACACACACACACCCATATGCACACACACGCATACACAGAAATGGAAACATTTTAAGACATTCTTTAACAAATATGCAAATGCTATCAATATACACTCCTACACTCATCATCAGTGAGATAGTGGAAATGTGAATGGATAAATGGAGGGCGTGGATCATATGTGACCCGTAGGAACCTACAGTACTCGGATTCTGTCCTGGTGGTTCGTAGGACCACTCCACCTCTGTCTTAGGGGTGATCTCCTCTCTCTTCATACAGGAGATACACATCAGCTTCATGGGGTTTCCTAGGACGGCGTCTGTCTCAGAATCCACATCCACACACACCGACTGGCTATGGTGGACTGGGGGCAGAGGAAGACACAGAGGCAGAGATGAAGAGAGAGGTAGAGAAAGAGGCAGACACAGAGAAAAGGGCAGATGGAGATAGCGAAAGAGGCAAAGATGGAGCTCAAAAGAGGTAGGGGTAAACCTGAGTCAGAGTCAGACACAATAAAAAGAGGCAGAGGTACAATTAGAGGCTAAGAGCAGCCGTAACTCTCACCCACAAACAAATCTACTGCCAGAGTTCACCGCATTGCATCATCCAGACCGTCATCGAGCGGTGACCTCACTCTACCCATGATCCTCTGCTGCTCCTGCTGTACATCCCATCAAACAATCTGCTGACCCCCACCTCCCCTAGTAGCACTATACCACAACCTCCCCCAGCCTAACGAGGAGACCACAGCAGTGCTTTTCTCCAGCCCAGACGACCCCATGGCCCGCTACACACCACTATTCTGAAAGATAACACACTGTTCAACTAAATCACACTGTGGGCTTAAACACAATTTCACAGGCCAGTGAGTGCCGAGGCCGCACACTGAGAACACACCATTATCCAGCCGAGTGCACTAGTAGTTAGATAATGGAGGGATGGAGGAACCGTGGGAGTGGGTAAAGGGAAGGAGATATATATGAAAGTGGGATTGAGGGACAGTGGGAGATGAATTGTACGATTGACAGATGTGGGACCGTGTGGGAGTGGAGAGAGTTATGGAAGGATTGCAGGGTTGAGAGATGGATTTGAGGATGAGGGAGGGAGGAAGAGGCTGGAGTTAAGGATGGATGGTGGGATTGAGAGACAGAGGGACGTGAATATGTGGGAACCAGGGATGTGTGTCAGGGCTGTGTTGTCCTGCATGATTGTGGCAGGCCCAGTGGATTTATATAACCAACAGAGCTGCAGGGTGGACACTGTCAACATCGATTACATCTCCAGCCTTTCTGAGAGACCAGACGGAAATGACACTGAGAGAGGAGAGAGGAAAAGCGAGGCAGAAACAGAGAAAGTAAAGACTGAATGAGAGAGAAAGAGGTTCAGAAACAGACATAAAATGTAAAAGAGATACAAAGACCGGGAGAGAGAGAGAGACACACACACACACACAGAGGGAGAGAGAAAGGGAAGAGGAGAGGAGAGAAAAAAGAGAAGAGAGAGAGAAGAAAGGAAGAGAGAGAGAGAGAGAGAGAGAGAGAAAGAGAGAGATAGAAAGAGGGAGAGAGAAAGCAAGAGAGAGAGATGAGTATAGGAGAGAGAGAGAAGAGAGAGAGAGAGAGAGAGAGAGAGAGAGAGAGAGAGAGAGAGAGAGAGAGAGAGAGAGACACACACACACAGAAGGAAACGGGCCAACAGGAAGCTCCTGATGTTGCCTCTAGAAAACTCTCTCCTCCCGTGCAGCTCTGCTGGGTAGGCTTGGCCCCCTGAGCTTGAATGAGTTCACTGTTCTATTTTCAGGAATAGAGTAAGGAGGAGAGTGTGATGCTTTTTTATTTGGCAGACCCATTTATTTAAAGAATCATAAGGGGGGGATTTGACCAATGACCTCTCGTTATAGGGTGGGAATAGGCCAGTGATAGAGAATTAGACTTTCAATCAAGAGGTAACATGAGTTCATATCCCCCTGTACGTTGCTTTTATCTTCTAAATGAATGTGTTATTGTTACCTTGACAATGACCTGTTGACAACTACTCCATTGCATACCTGCCTATGGTGATAATAAACAAACACAATGAGGTGTGCATGTTTTCAAGTTGTGTTTGCTTTTGGACCAAATAAAATAAAACAAATGCACATTTGTTTTAAGTGCCTTTATCACAAGAGTTTTAACACAGGGGAACGGGAGGAAGGCACAGACAGCTAAAACACTTACCAACTACAACCAGAAGAATTAGAGAACGCACTACTGCTCCGGTTCTCATATTGGACGTTTGCACGGATTGTTCTTGGGGCAAACTCTGCCTATCCACAATGAGAGAAAAATGAGATTTTGTGAACTTTTGTGAGACCTCTATGTCTTCAGGACCATGGACAGCGACACATTGATTTAGGCCCTCTCAACTTGCCACTTATCCGAAGTGTGTAACTTAACCTACCAAATGCAAATGTGTCGATTCATATAAACTACTTAATTTTCCCTGAAATAGTCGTACGGCTTAATTTAAAAATAGACTGAGCGAAATGTATTGATTTCAAGTATGCATGTAAAAAAATCTATATGTGAACCGTTGTCGACGATGTGCGATCTCTAGGATAGCGTTGGTTACTGAAAAATACGGAGCAGACACTCACTATCTTGCACTGGGAATCCGGAGCTTCTGCATTTAAAAAAATCCGTGAGAAACCTGTGGATTCCCCGCGGTGCGGCGACAACTTGTCTATGCCTTGCGGGTATCGGACGAGATTCAAAAACTATTCAATACGCCAATTTAAGGAAAATAACATTATAAAAACATAATAATCCCGATGATACCGATACGGATAATTGTAATCCTTTTCCAGATTATTCCAAACAACAATAACAGTCCGCAGACGACGTATGCCTCCGTCTCTCTCCACTGCCTTGTTTTTTTTTTTTTTCTTAATAAACAGCCACTTAGCAATGGGAGTGTATATCTCTTTGATGCGCATGCGTGTCACTCCCTGTTCGAGTATTGTCGGTCCCAGTCCTACATGGTCCTGCTGGAAAGCGACATCAAGTTAACAGCATGTTGGTCCACGTCACTAACGATTTAGACGCTCGTTGCAAGAAAATAACTGAAATAAAACAACTTGTTTTCGTTTTAAAATTCAGTTGCTATAACTGGTAATACAATGAAAAATGTAGCACAATAGGCTTGTGTACTAGTAGGAAATAACCAACAGTTTTATCTCTGTCACTAGTATACTGACGTGCGGATAAAGAACAGTGGTCCTGCTTGGTATACCTAAGCCTTTTGGACATCCCTGATCTCCATTCTCCTCATTTCCTCAGGAGAATGTATAGAGTTATGTAAGCATGTTGTACAGCTGTGGAGATGACAGCCAGCTCATGAGCACTCACTTTATACCAGCCCAGTGAGCCATATATAACCCTGCACGGTTCTCTATTCCCTCCAGACATCTACACAAACCCTGTGACAGATCAGAAGCCGCATGCATGCAGTCTTTACAATCCGTGTGTGTTCGTGTGAGTGTATGTGTGTGTGCGCTGGTATGTTCGCAATTCAACTAGAGATTAACTTCAACTACTTGACAACAACAACAACAACAACAACAGACTACCCAGAATCATGCTGTCAGCTTCCAGAATGTTTATGCAGAATAGAAATAAACATGTATTAGTAATAGTCGTTGTTATATTATTATTTATAGTATTTATGGCATTTATGTAAATACATTCGGATGTCTTCTTCCACACACACTGTACTGTATGCTTGCAGGATCGCACTGTACATTGCCACAGTACGCAGTTCACAAGCCTGCATGAACTACCGTCCAACCAGAAGGAAAAACTGTGAGCACTCTAGCGTGCCTCACGGTAAACGTGATAAATGGCACAGTGTTTTGCAGGAAGAGCTGTTGACCTTTTGGAGAATGGTGTCCCTGATCACCTGAAGCTGCTGGTGGATGATGGGTGATGATGATCCTCGCCCATTCTGTCTGCTGCTCCCTCTGTCATCCCTGAGGGCCACAGCCACAACAAGAGACAGTGTCATAGAGGGTCAGAGAATAGAGTATGGGAGAATGGCATGGGGTATCACACATTGGAATAGAATATGAGAATACCCTAAAATCAAACGAAATGATCAGAACAGAAGTGGACAAACAATTTAGAATAGTTTATAGACTGTCTTCAGAATTGACATAAAATGAAATTGAAAATATACAAAAGCAATAGTCTACACAGATGTTTCGGGGACACAAATCTTAAAACCTAATCTATACAATACATTTTCTCATCTTGGTGAGAATGAAGGTTGTGTTCCTCAGGTCCAGGTTATAATATAGATTATAATCCACATAAACGTTAGATCGTGTCCGTGTAATCTACTCATCGATGTATGTTGGGAATCCGAGGAGCTTAGACCAAAAGGCTACATTCAACGATTTAAGAAATCATTGTGGATTAGAAGGTTTTATTCTGATGGAGGTCTACGTAATTCTTCTCATCACCATTCTTCTCATTACATTGACACACAATGACTCGTCTCAGATTTGAATTTGTGCATTTACATATGTAAACTTATCTTCATCGTGAGGCCACATCATGACTCTCTTTCACATGCCTCTTGATTGCTATGTCTCATTTTTCCACTTCACTCCAGTTGTGTGGATGAGACATGTGGATAAACTGTGTAGACAGGCTGTTCTTACCTATCTGCGGCTCTTTGACCTGAAACGGTCTCTCTTTTCTCTTTGTCTTGTGTGGGCTTCTGATTGATTCATCTGACTTCTCTCTTTTTTTACACAGACATGCACACATCCGACAGGAAGTGGTGCTGCTTTGTTGCCAGGCAATGCTGTGACGCCCCCCACCGCCCCCATAACTTCCCTCATTTAGAGACTAAATATGGCAGAGACCTGGCGCCGCCATATCCTGGAAACGAGGATACCATGGCAACCGCAATGCAGAACGATGGCAGTGCAGAGTGCTCATGGCTCAGAATGGATGCAAATGGAGAGTTCTCAGGACTCTCTCTCTTTCACCCATCCTACTTCGCCCTCAATTTCCCTTCTAATGTACATTTCCCTGTCACTTGAACTCTCTTAGTGCCAATCCTTTCTGTCGCGTCAATCCAGTTTCCTTTTCTCTCTCCCCCTTCAATCCACTCCCAGGAGCTCTAGAGGTGTATCCCCCCTACACACACATTGACCACTCACACTTCTATCCACTAGACATGACAAGTACTCTCAATATCACATTATCCACAGTTTCGTCAAATCGCAGGGGTTGAATTGGGGTCAAATAGGAACATGCAATCCAGAAGCTTGGAAAAATAACTTCTGATCCCAACCATGACACACTGAATTGACGTAGCTAGTATTGCTGATGCATCTCCACATAACCAAGCCTAACCGCAGTCCCTGATACCCTACTTAAAATGACAAATGGGTAGCCAGCTCCAGCTGATATGAGTGCTTTGCTCAAATATAAGACTGCAAACTGGGACAGCCCCTTGAGCCAGGAAATTAAATCAAACAGCAACAGTATTAACTTCCCCAAGACTGCCATAGTGTGTGTGTGTGTGTGTGTGTGTGTGTGTTTGTGTGTGTGTGTGTGTGTGTGTGTGTGTGCATGCATGTTCAAACAAACAGTAACTGAGGAAAAGCAAGGAAGAGAGGTTGTGTGTGTGTGTTAGTGTGTGTCAAACAGTAAGTGACAGAGAGAGGGAATGAGAGAGTGTGTTTGTATGTGTTCTCCCCAGTCTCCAGGGAGAAGATATATCCAGATTTTCAGGGATTTGGAAGGATTTCAAGATTACTGCATGATTACAGCGTGCTGGCAGCAGTGGAAAAGCATGGAAATCACCAGACGATACTGGACTGAAGCTCTCGAGAAACAATCTAGTTTAATGACAATCTGGAGCGCATTAATATTCCACATGTTATTCCTTGAAAGGCAGTCAAACATGAATTTCAGCAAAACATATTGTATTACATAAAATACTAGATGAACAAATGGAGGAGGCATGTGTATGTGAATACTGAACTGGTATTTAACAAAGGGAAAAAGGAGGTTAGGTGAGACAACATGGAACACAGGGCATATCTTGACAGGATTAGCTGTGAGCTCGCAGCTGCCAAAAGATAACATCATGCCAAGCTGGACACACACACACACACACACATATGCAGTACATTTCCGTAAATAACTCTGCCGTACTGTAGATGAGTCAAGCAACTGGAGCAGGACTAAATGAGAAGCTCACAAAATCCCCTTCACAAAGGTTTTCCTGCCTGTGTTGACACGTTGCCCAACAGAGGTATGACAAGTAGAGAGATAGTGGGCGCGGGAAGGAGGGAGGGACGGTGACTCTCCGCTGGCTATCTAACAGATAGGGCTCGTTGGCCACGGAAGCCAGCAGGACTGGGCTCCGAACAGGGCATCATCCTGGCGCCGCTTCATAAAACTGATAGCTAACTGAGAGGCAAGTTCAGTTATCAATCTGTCCACAGCCCGTTGTGGCTTTAGCTCAGCAAGTCCTCAGAGACAGAAGAGCACTCTTCATCTATTATCGGAGTTCCAGGGGACAGACTTGCTAACTAGTCTGCCAGCTGGAAGGAAGAACTGGGGTTTTTTCAGGAAGAGTGAGCAGAGGCCCACCGGTGTCTTTTTTTGTTGTTGATGGTAATCAGGAGAGGGAAAGACCTGGTGTCCAGGAGAAAAGGGGGAGGAGAAAATGTTCTGGAACTCTTTTTGCTGGGAGTTGAACCACGGTCTTCGTGGGTGTACATGAATTGTCGGAGCAGCTGGAGGAGCACTGGGGAATACCTTGGAAAATGATACCCTGGACAGAAAGGACGACTAGGGACAATTCGGGAACGAGGTGGTCATCACTCATTGTTCCAGAGTGAAAGTGTGAAAGCACATCAGATTACAGTCTGTCATACATCATCTGTGTCACATGACGTGACAATGGAGCTGGACTTTAGTATGCACATTTTACAATGCATGCCAAGGCCAGAGAAAAGAGCGAATCTGCAACTTCTTTCTTTAAACATTTATGCATGCCGAAGATCTACCTGCTTGTTCCTCTGGAAAACAACCTTGCATCTAACTTGACTTTGGTTGCTTCATGGGAGGGAAGCAGCTGTATCCTTAGAGGGACATTGTGACTGTATCTTCTTCATAAACAGAACGAGGGATATAACACCAGAGCTTACCAAATACTTTACTAATCGTGGACAGATTGACCAAATACACTTATTAGTATAAGGATTGCTTTATCACACACACAAATTCAACAACACAGCAACACCCAGTAGCACACTGAGACACAGGACTCTTCACACTGCCCTGCTCCCACTTCTTGCTTCTTTTCCCCTGTCTCCCATGTCACCAGGAGAGCGTTTCCTGGTATGGCATCTTGGCTGCCTACCCTCCTCCTCTCAGGGGCATGACCAGGTCATCTCTGTGCCTTATGGATGATGAACCCCAGCTACCAGACTACCCAGCCCTTCCTTGCTTGCCCCCTGACTAGGACTGTGGAGAGGCAGGTCTGTGCTGTCTCCAGCCTGGGTGGACCTCTGAGGAGACAGGGCCTCACTGTATCCCTCCTGGTCCAGGATGTGTCCAAGCAGGACAGGGGTGTGGGGGTTAGTGGGGCCTGTATGCTCCCTGGGCTGGGAGTCTGGGTTGGCCAGGCCTGGCTGGTTGTGAGGGATCTGGGCCAGGAGGCAGTGGAGCTGGTCTAGGCGTTGGGAGATGTACTGTCTCTTCAGCTCCAGCAGGACTGTGTCACTGCGGCTCAGAGGTTTAAGTCCTGCTGCCTCATCCTGGACCAACAACACTGGGATTAGCATGCTGGCTACTGTGTGACTCAAGTAGGAAAATACGCCCTTAGACTCGTAGAATATATAGTATAGAGCAGAATAGAGAGGAGTGCAGCAGAGTACAGTTCACTAGAGTTGAGTAACTGAGTACAGTACAGCACAGTACAGTACTTACCTGATGATGGCTGTGTGGCTGCAGTTTCAGCTGAAGGAACACCTGGTTGAGGTGGTTTATCTCCTGCTCAACACAGGATCTCTTGAGAGGCGGGGGGAGGAAGGAGGAAGGAGAGGAAAGTAGATTAGAGGGGAGGAGCGTTAAGCAACGCAGAGGAGAAAAGAGTGTGGAGGAGAGCACTGAAAAGGGTTAAGCAGTCATTCGTTTAATTCTGGCAGGAGGGAGGATGAATGAGGGGAGGTTATTATATTATGGGGAAAATTGTTTTCTGCAGGGGAAAAAGTGCAGATAAGCTTACCTCAACCGGTGTGGTGTGCAGAGAAGGACCTAGAACAACAACACAACAACAACAACAACAACAACAATCTCAGGGTTTAAACATCTGATACATCCTTGCACAGAATGAGACATTCTCGTTCCTATTCTATCTAAGTTTGGAGTAATATTTAAACTACAATTGTCCTCTCACTATTTTCTGAACATAGAAACATGGACTGATGAAGCCCATTTTTGAAAGATAACAGTGGAATATTATAGAATAGATCATTTCATAATTCAGAGGATTTCCATATGGAGATCATTTTGGGTGACACTTCTAGGTCTGGGCAATTGCTGTAACTGTTTGTTAATAGCTAATAAAAGGGCTCATGCCCACAGTATGTACCATTACTAGGAGTTCTTAAAACTCGCTAATCTGCCAAGGCCTATTAATATGTCCGCAAGCATCTGAATCTAAAAGCGTTACTGCAGATTAAATCGATAAAAGGAAAGGCTATATTTAGCGTTGCACATTGAGATAACTATACCCTTCTCACTGGTCACAGAAAACGGCTTCCTGAGGTCTTTCAAGAGCTGCTCCACCTTGAAGTAGTGATACTTTTGCAGCCTGTAGGACACATGAAGACAGAAATATGATGGCAATTTAGTTTAAGAGGCTCATTTAAAATGCATGCATGGATACATTTATATGTGCATAAAAGACAGTTTTATCCAAAGTGATGGACAAAAATGTTTATGCTTGTATGTGTAAAATATTTCTCCAGCTAAGTTTCATAAGCCAGGTTGGGTGGATGTAGTTCAGCGAACTCCACTTGCTGTTGTGTGCTTGTTTCTGCCACTCACCTGGCAGCCAGCAGATGTTCTGTGAACTGTGTTTCCGTTGGAACCCTGACATTGATGAAGTCCTCCACCAATGTCCTCCCTGTCTCCTCCGAAGGACGGGGCTTAGCCTGTCACACAGTTAGACCCCACTGTCAGACCTCCACCCCCACCCTGCCGTCGACTGAGAGCAACCCACAAGGAGCAGTGCCTGGACTGAATACCTGGCTGGAGGCAGAGCTGGTGAAGGTGGAGAGGAAGAGCTGGCGGCTGATGGCAGAGATGGCCTTGTGCAGAGTGTGCATGAAGCTCTGGGGCTTGGAACCTGATAGGGTGGAACGACCTGTCACACACCTGGAACCTAGTTCTCCATCTTGCTTGTCATATTCAATATATCTCATTAAATAGATTCTGAATAGTATAGTGATTTTATAATTGATGACATGTACAGCACATTTCCATTCAGTCTCTTTGTAAAGTGAAGGATTTAAGTGAGAGGTTATGTGGACTCTTACCTGACGTTACATATGCCATAGCCTGCAGGATGGTGGAGATGAACTGACCAACATCCTGCAGAGTTGCCTCAGACAGGTATAGCACCTGGTGGGAGGAGTCATAATAATAGTCCCCTGCGCAGTGGGCCAAGTACACGCCATCTTGGGAGGAAACAGGAAGTGATCTAGCCAACAGGAGCAGGACAGGAGGGAATGTGGGAGAGGAGGTGAGCAGCCGGACGACCTGGCAGCCGAATAGGAAGACAGCGCAGTGCTGGGGGGAGAGGTTGCTCAGGGCAACCGGGCTTAGGTGCCCTGGCGACGGTTGCTCTTTTTGGGACGGCTGCTCGGCAACGGCTGGGGAGCAGAGGAGAGGAGGGATAAAAGAGAGAACAGAATGGGAGAAAAGATCTACATAGATATCCCTTAAGTAATGCACATGCATGTTCTAAGTATTCTGGTTTCTTGTGAGATCTGACCGGGTTCTGCTGAGGTGAGGTTCTGCAGGGAGTCATGGATCTCCTGCAGGGTCCTGGAGAGAGGAGACACAGCCACCAGCTTGGACAGGTCCTGGTCACTCAGACAGAGAGCTGTGCTCTGTAGGTGCACTGGAAGACAACACTGTTCCTCAACTTTTCACACAATTTCTTACACAATAATTAGCATTAACAGCATGAAAATAAAGTTTACTCTACCAATCCATAGTGTAGAATATGATGAAAACACAACTAAAACCTGAAGTGATACCTAAAAGAAGCAAAGACTCTAGGAGAAACATAAGTACAGGACCTACATTCATAAATATACTTCTCCACTGACTCACATTCCAACTTTTTAAAGTAAATCCAATCTGAAATCTATTTTACATGCACTATTTGTCTGGCTAAAGGTGTCTTCCAAATTAATAACATGGAGATCCAGAAATTTCTCATCCAAGTTTTGTGATAGTGTCAGCTGTAGGTTCTGTGATCCAGTCATGGTACCTGAGGTGCAGAACCTGAGGTGAGGTACCTGAGGTGTGGTACCTGAGATGAGATACCTGATGTATGGTACCTGACGTATGCCATCTGAGATGAGGTATCTGAGGTGAGGTATCTGAGGTGAGTTACCTGATGTATGGTATCTGATATGTGGTACCTGAGGTGAGGTATCTGAGGTGAGGTACCTGATGTATGGCATCTGAGGTGAGGTGTCTGAGGTGTGTTGCCTGAGGTGAGGTATCTGAGGTGAGGTATCTGAGGTGAGATACCTGAGGTGAGGTATCTGATGTATGGTATCTGATATGTGGTACCTGAGGTGAGGTATCTGAGGTGAGGTACCTGAGGTGAGGTATCTGAGGTAAGGAACTTGAGGTGAGGTATCTGAGGTGAGGTACCTGATGTATGGTATCTGATATGTGGTACCTGAGGTGAGGTATCTGAGGTGAGGTACCTGAGGTGTGGTATCTGAGGTGAGGTACCTGAGGTAAGGTATCTGATATGTGGTACCTGAGGTGAGGTATCTGAGGTGAGGTACCTGAGGTGAGGTATCTGAGGTAAGGAACCTGAGGTGTGGTATCTGAGGTGAGGTACCTGAGGTAAGGTATCTGATATGTGGTACCTGAGGAAGGGTATATGAGGTGAGGTACCTGAGCCATGAGAGGGAGCTCCTGGTCCAGCCTGGGTCAGGTGACCTGAGGAGAACTACCACACAGAAGGACAGACAACATTTAAAACACCCTCAGTGTATCCCTGTGAGTAGTCAGGATGTGTCCACCTGTGTATAGTCAGGATGTGTGCACCTGTGTGTAGTCAGAGTGTGTGTACCTGTTTGTAGTTAGAGTGTGTGTACCTGTGAGTAGTCAGGATGTGTCCACCTCTGTGTAGTCAGATTGTGTGTATCTGTGTGATATTTAGGATGTGTGCACCTGTGTGTAGTCAGGATGTGTGCACCTGTGTGTAGTCAGAGTGTGTGTACCTGTGTGTAGCCAGAGTGTGTGTACATGTGTGTAGTCAGAGTGTGTGTACCTGTGTGTAGCCAGAGTGTGTGTACCTGTGTGAAGTCACGATGTGTGGACCCCGCCTGCAGCTCACACTCCCCACCATCCAAGTGACAGTGTGCTTGTCCTACCAAGTTCTGGCCCTGATCCTGGTTCTGATCCAGATCCTGGTTCTGATCTGCGTCCTGGTATTGGTTCTGGTCCTGCCAGGCCTCCCCTGTCAGCCTGTACAGAAGAGCCTCCACAGCCCGCAGTAGAGCCCCCAGTAGAAATACACTGGGGTCAGCTGACCCCAAGAAGGTCAAACAGAACAAGTGAACAAGGTGCTTTGTGGCTTTATGTCATAAACATTCATGTTTATATTTGTTTGAAACCATTTTAAGAATACCTAATTATTTCAAACATGGAAAGTGTTTTATGTTCTTACACTGAGCTGATTGGATATTGCTACTTCCCTCTGTCTTGCCATTGGTGCAGGCTTTACCCTGCATGACATCCTGGTCCAGCAGCTCTTTAAACTGACTCAGCTTCTTAGGATCCATGTTCTCCAACACATCCTGAAAACAAGACACATTCAAAACAGCCAAATGCCAGACACACACACACACAATATGCAACACACTCACAATCCACACATTTGTACAACACACAAAACATACAATGGCCACTCACAGCTCACCCGCAAACACCTAAATACTGTTTACAGTAATGAGCCTTCCAGTTTGCAGCAGGCCCTATCTCTCTTTCTCTCTCTCTGAGTTCCAGGAGCTTCCATCCAGCCAAGCTGCCAGTGCTGCTTCCGTAAGAAACACCAGGAGCTGAACCTTCACAAGTATCTGGCAGACTTTGTTGTTGTTTACCCTGAGGGCGTCGACGTGCTGGCACATGTGCTTGTAGAACTGCTGGGTGTCCTTGCGGTGGCGGGCCAGCTGGGAGGCCAGGTGGAGGTTCTGGTCCTCCATTTTGTCATACAGCGTCTTCACGTTGAACTCCTCAAGCTCTACCCGCTTGCTACCAGGGTCTGGAGGCACGAGATGGTGGATACATCGGATAGAATGGTGAAAATGGACCAGAGAAAGAGGAGGAGGGAGAGGGGCAAAGAGCGTGTTTAAGTATCCAGAGAGATACGGAGAGAAAGAGAAAAGGACAGAACGCGATAATGTAATTGGCAGAACGATTAGGATGGAGTGGGTGAACTGGAAGTGACCTCGTCATCGGTTACATCATGAATCATAAATGAATGTCCTGTCTGGTGGGTTGGAGGCATATCTGGTAATGGCCGTTTAACCGGTCTATTAGACAACATGAATAATACAGAGGAAGGCAGTGAGGATCCATCCATTTGTAACTGCACCAGCAGTTTACTGGAATGGCTTTATGACACTTACTGGAATATGTGCTAATAAAATTAGATTTATAGTTGACTGGTCGCTTGAAATATAGCTTAATATTTGAAAACAAATCCATTGAACATAGTACTTGCATTAATAGGATCTATACCAGTTTGAGGAAGGTATTTTTCTCATATAGGCTTAATATAATACTGACTGGAATTTTTGGTGATAAAACTCCAATTTATAGTCAAATTTCATTTGTGGGCTATGTGAAATGATATATTGAAGATATTACTTCTGATAATAAGATCACTGTAGTTTGGAAATTTGATCATCCAGTGTTTATTAGAGGGTAGAGCAGTGTATTACTGATGTGGAAGTATGCCGCAGAGGAGCGGCTCTCCTCAGTGGCTCTTAGAGTTAAGACATCATGGCTGGAAGCTAGTTAGGCAAGGGACCAATAACTAGATAGGCAGGGCAGGGGCTAAGAGGCAAGAAGGTCAACAGGTTGTATGGACAAGAGGCCAGGTTCGGGACTAGGCCCTAGGACTATTTCCTCTGCTAGAGGACTAGGTTTTATTGGCTAGTGGTCAAGGACAATGTGCTAGTCTTGGTCCTAGGTTCTAGGTTGTGTTGAGAATGCGGTAGTGCTTCCTGAAAGTTACCTCCTCTGCAGACTGCAGGTTCCTCAGTCTCAGCTCCCTCTCCTTCTCCCCTGCTGCCCAGCAAGCTGATGTGGCCTGGGGCGTCCACACTGACACACACACACACACACACACGCACGCACACACACACACACACACACGCACACACACACAAACACAGAAGTTCATGCACTCAAAATATATTTGATTGAACTTCCTTCAGTTAGTCCTCTCTATTTCTCTTTCACTTCCGATCTTTCCTCGACCTATTCTCTCCTCCTCCCCCCCTTCCCACAGACCTCTCCTGGCTGTAGGCGTACTCCACAGGGAGGCAGGGTTCACCCAGGCTCCTCCAGCGAGGCTTGGGCCTCCCCTGGGACACCAGCCTGGCCCGGTTTGGCTTCAGAACCAGGACGGTCGTGGTTACAACCAGGACCAGGACCAGCATTACACTCAAAACACCTGCACATGCGTGCAAGGAGTGGAGGGGATGGGGGACACATGTATGACTCAGCAAGGTGTACAAGGAAAATCTATCTAGTGGTTTTCAAATACTTATTAATATTTTATTGTTTGTTATATCCTATTTATCGTCTTTTTTTAGGAACACAAGATTGCTAGATTGATCATCCAGACTAGTGTAGTGTGTGGTGTGTGTGTGTGTGTGGTGCGTGGAGTGTGGTCTGTATATGAATGTGCACGCCCATACACATCTCTGTGTGCGTGGTGGTACAGAGGACTGACTGGTGCGTCACTCACCCACTATGATCCCCCAGTCTGGCAGAAGGTTGAGCCTGTGCTGCTTCACCACCCCGTGTCTGACCAGCAGTGCCGGGGTCATGGGCAGGAAGACTGAGGACCTGGGGTCACACTCCGTGCCCTCCTCGCTGACCACCACTACCATGCTCCACTCAGACACAGCGTTATCCTGCAGCACGTACTTCCCTGGCTCGGAGAAAACATGAGCAAACCTGGAGAAAGAGGAGATGATGTGAGGATGTGTGAGCTGTCTGCTAGAGTTGAACTGGGTAGATATGTCTGTCCTACCTGGTAGAGTTGAACTGGGTAGATATGTCTGTCCTACCTGCTAGAGTTGAACTGGGTGGATATGTCTGTCCTACCTGCTAGAGTTGAACTGGGTGGATATATCTGTCCTACCTGGTAGAGTTGAACAGGGTGGATATATCTGTCCTACCTGCTAGAGTTGAACTGGGTTTGTCTTATCAAGATATCCAGTCTTCTGAAGGGCCCGTAGTCCCAGCCTGGGTTACTGTTAAACAGGTGGTCCTTCTGGTACACAGGGAAGTGACTGCTGCCTCGATCTGAAGGTATGATATCATTACAGGAAACCATGTGGAACTAAGGCCCAGACCTATGATATGTTAATGCATAATTTAGTTCAATTTGAGTGATTTACTTCGCCATTGTGCCATTATATCTATGTACCATTACTGTACCGTATCCTATATCAGTAATATAATCTAAATGTACATAACAGGGACCACTACTAGGGTGGCTGATGAGCAGAATGATGGTTATGTTGTCGGAGGAGAGGAGTGGAGAAGGGAGCGGAGGAATAGAGAGGGGATGGTAGGAGAAGGGTGGGGAAGAGAGGAGAGTGGTCTTTGTAGTCTACAGTACCAGTGTGGTTGATGGTGAGTATGAAGACGATCATGTCATTAGAGGAGAGACAGACAATGGGGTTGGAGATCCGGGGCAGGACCCTCTTTCCTCTGCTCTCTGAGTCTCTCCTCTGCCTGGAGCCTGCGCCAAACACTTCTATTGGCTCTGTGGAGAGATGAGCCAATAAGCAAACAGTTCCTGGGCCAGCAACACGATTAGGTTCTCCACACAATTGGTTATTGTTCACTCGCCTGATAAGAACCGATCAATTAGGACCGTGTTGGTCAGGATCCAACCAAACACACCTCCAGAACCAAACTCCACAAAGTGGATGTTTCCAATGTTGTTGACATGGATGTCCGGGCCCAAAATGTCCACCATGTTCTATGTGTAAAACATCAGTTAAAGACAGACAAACATATAGACAATAAAATACAATCTCCTGAACGCTTAAAGGAACGTGACTTGTTCAGTGGCATTAGCACATACAGTGGATAAAAAACCACAGATTATCTAATGACAGCAGAAATGCAGCTTTGCATATAGAGTGCTGAGAGCTATTTCTGATGGCATGATTGAAGTCAGGCCCCCAGGGATGTGACCCCAGGCTGCAGATATCAGATGACTGGATCATGTAACTGGATCATGTGACTGGATCAGATGCCTGGTTCAGATGCCTGTGAGCTGTAATGTCCTCTGATGTAGATGCAGATGGTCCTGCCCACTGCCCCCTGCCCCCTGCTTCCCTCACCCTGGTGCTGACCCTCGCTTCCCTCTGTTGGA
This sequence comes from Plecoglossus altivelis, assembly GCA_036571765.1. NCBI lineage: Eukaryota > Metazoa > Chordata > Actinopteri > Osmeriformes > Plecoglossidae > Plecoglossus > Plecoglossus altivelis. Next base: position 13,498,640 of record BROE01000005.1, read on the forward strand.
TGCCCAGCAGCAGCTGTCCATCAGGAGAGATGTGGGCAGACACCTTGGGTAGACTGGCCAGACAGGACAGGTCGCACAGCTCCTCTGCTGACACGTATCTCTCACACTGGCAGCTGTGCATCCACACACACACACACACACACACGCGTGCACACACACACACGTTATGGTCTGTTACGGAATTTCTTGTGGTTCTCAAGCAGAGTCACTTTTCAATCATTTCGACATTTTATCACTGCTGTTGTGTGTTAAATTTGATTTGAGTGTAATAAAGTTGAATTCAATTACATTTTAACATGAAGAGATAGGGACAGAGAGAGAAAGAGAGAGAGAGGGAGGAGGGAAAGGGAGAGAGAGAGAGGGAGAGAGAGAGGGAGAGAGACAGAGAGAGAGCAACAAAGCGAGGGAGGATACAGAGGGATCAAACATAATCCTTTACAACAGGCACATGTACAGGACATCATTGCTGTATCTGGGCTCCTCCAGACCCCGGGCTCTAAGCTGCTCTCCAGATGGGTGTGGTAAAGGTCAGCAGGCAACAGACCACATGATATTAATGTTCCCCAGCTTACAGGAACCCAGCGCTGGGCACCCATCAAGACTCTCTTTCACGGATCTCTTTGACCACAAATTCAGACATGAAAGCCTCAATGGAGCTGACATCATTGGTTTTCAGCGTGTCATCTTTGCATAGCAGACAGTGAAGTACAGTCAAATCATGGAGAATGACCATTAACTATTGCCTACTCAAAGACTTGAACAGAGGGTTGTTTTAAGCTATAAGATCATTTAACTATAAAAGACCACCAGGGTATTGAAGCAACACTAGACATCCTTTGCTTTAAAGCCATGCATGGTCACTGAGGGCCAATATAACAGTAAGAACTGTGTGGGTCCCCAGACTCACATTCCCATCTCCACGTCCAGCCAGCCCCCCTGGAGGCCACAAGTAGTATTGCAGGAGTAGAGGGCAGGGGAGACACACTCTCTGGTGGCTGCCAGCCGCACCTGCCCACTGGAACAGCGGCGATTCACCTATTGAACACACAGACAGGTGTGTGTAATGCACATACACCACCTGGATCCCACAGCTTTGATGCAGCCCCCGGAACACAGTGACAACAAGCCCGTCAAACACACAGACGAGTCCCATCTGGACCACACTGTTGGACACCACAGAAACCCAGACAGCAGAACATAATGATAGTTGAGCTGCGGAGCACACACTGAGGCTAACCTTTCTGTTCTGTGCCAGAGTGAGACTCCTGGAGCTGTTTATAGCTGTTTCCCTCAATGCTGCAGGTCTTACCTAACTCTAATTATCAGAAACAGTCTGTTCTTTTTATGTCCTCTCTGTGTGGCATAACAACACGTAAACCATTTACAGATTGGGCGCTGAACTGCCTCCAGGGTGTTTTTAAAGAGTTGATCAAGGACCTTTTTTATTGATGAAATTGTGAATTTTATATGATGTTCGTTTTACTTCTGCTTTTATATGTTGGCTGTTTTAATTTAGTTTTATAGCCCCGTTTTTATGACTGTTTTCTTTTTCAAGTCTTTACTCTCATGTCTGGTTTTTATGAAGTTGTGCGACTGCAAGTCTCGCCTGCCAGCGAGACCTTGGTTCTCAGTGTGACTCCCGCTGTCAAAATAAAAGTCCAGTAAATAAATAAATATCCTGGAGCCCCTGCTGCGACCAAGATTGGTAATAAATCAAGCAGGGTGAGAGAAACAGAATAGCCAAGGGCGCCTTGCTGACTGACCGGGTCGAAAACTAATCCTGAAACTTCTGGAAGGATCGATGTGAATAGTGGTCGAGTGAGGTGACTGTAGGACTATCTTTTCAAAAGAGGATCTGGGGAGAGAAGACAGTTTGAGAAGAGGGATTTTTAAGTACTCGTCCATCTCACCTCTGGCTGACAGTCCTGAGGGCTGTCGGCGCTGGTACTTCTGAAGTCCAGGTCGTCGTAGAAGACAAAGCCGGTTCTGCACACGCAAGACCCGTCGGAATGCTGGAAAGAGCGATTCTCACCCAGGCAGGTGCAGGAGGAGGAGCCTGTGAAGTCAACAGTGTCTAGTATGTTTGCATGTGAATGTGTATGTTGTCATGGTATGCAGGACAGAGGAGGAGAGGAGAGTGAGGGAGGAGAGGACTGACCTGGCAGGGAGGTAGACGAGCTGCCACAGGGAAAGCAGGCTCTCTGTGCAGGCAGATGGTTGAAGGTTCCAGACGGGCATGGGTAACAGTCTTCCAGCCGACCAGCGCTGCTCTGGTTCCCATAGGAACCAGGGGGGCAGGGCAGGGGGTAGGGGGAGCGCGGGGGGCACACGTAGCCAAGGGGACAAGGGTTACCGTGGTAACGTTCAGATCCTGGAGAGGGTACATGGGACAGGGGTCACCATGATTATACCGGTCAACCCAAAGCTGAAGCGATCATGTTCATCTAAGGCACCACAGCGCTGATTCAGCATTCCCTTTAGGAAGTGGTAAAGATGATCAAGTAAACATAGTCACTGATCTGACATTATAGGCTAATTGTACAGAATGTTCTAGATGTTTCCCCGCTCCAACACACCTGATTCTAATGAATGTCTCGTTAGTGGTCTCTCATATTCTGCAGAGCTTGTTAAAAAGCCATTTGTTAGAATCAGGTGTGTTGGGGCAAGGAAACATCCAGAACATGCAGGATAGGGGGCCCTGAGGACCCTGGTTGAAGACTACTGCAGCAGGGTAACATGGCAGTTGGTGGGAGTGGGCTTGTCAGGTGAGGGCATCTTAGAGGCAATACCTGGGGGGCAGTGGTAGCCTGGAGGGCAGGGCAGGCAGCTATACTGGGGGGACTGGCGGGGGCGGTACGACCCCCCTTCACACACGGCACAACAGTGTTCCCGGGTGCCCCGGGGCCCACTGGTGTTGAGGGGCATGGACCCACCCTCGCAGACCTGCAGGGTGGAGCTGTTGGCTGGGCAGTAGTAGGGAAACAAACACCTTGGAGGATATAGAAATAAGAGAGAATTCCACTTCTTCAAGTTTCATAAACTGCATCTGAGAATTAAAAACAAGAAGGTCTGCTGAGCTTGCATCTTTATTAATAAATCATTTGGAAGCACAATTTATCTGTTTAAACAGATCTGACAGGATATGACTTACAATTGCTTGACAGAATTGTAGGTGTAGGAGCCCTCTGGACAGTAGAAGCCCTCAGGACACACTATGGGATCTGCTGTCTGTGGCCCACAGTACGAGCCTGGCTTACACTGTCGTTCTGAAACAGCGCCTGTAAACACATTTGTATGTATGAAATGCATGGCACATACAGACTCACACAAATAAAGACACACAAAGTACTGTTAGAAGAAACAGGAGCATATGAAGCAGCTCTCAAAGGGGACCAGCCACCAACCCACCAGGAGGACACTGGTACCCAGCCCTGCAGGGTATTCCCTCTAGGCTGGGCCGGCCAGATGTCTGGGGGTCAGGGCAGTAGCTGCCTCCAGGGCACGGCTCACACTGACTGGGATCAGCCGCCCCGGGCTTGGCCCTTAAGGTGCCCCCTGGACAAAGGATGGGCGGGCCCCTGCCACTGCACCAGTGACCTGGGGGGCAGGGAAGGCCAGAATAGTCTGGAAGACCTGCAGAACCCAGAAAAGATGACAGGCTGTGGAAAGAGTTGGGCAGACAGAGAGGGATGGCCTGAATCTAGTTCTGATCCACAAGGTGCTTCACAGATGTCACCTTCTGTCATAAATAAAATGAAGCAACGATCAAGTGCTCGTCCTCAGTAAGTGTAGTGCTATCCTAGTGTGGTGTTATCCTCTTGAACAGACAAGCTGCATATCAAGTGAATGAAAAGATGGAGAGAGAGAGAGAGAGAACAGAGGAGAGAGAGAGAGAGAGAGACGAGAGACAGAGAGACAGAGTTGAGACAGAGACAGAGACAGAGACAGAGACAGAGACAGAGACAGAGACAGAGACAGAAAGGGAAAGACAGGGATAGGCAGAGTGGGACAAAGGGTGAAAAATGAGAGCGATAGATTAGTGTGGTTATTAAAGGTCAGTATGATATGGGAGATAGAGTCTCTCCAGTGATCCCAGTGCTTGCGGCGAATGTTCCAGAAGGAAATGAGATGATTAGATTATCTTGGTGTAATTGCTTGAGGAGCTTGCTCATTGCTGTTGCCGAGGGTAACATGTTCTTAAGCATCCTTTTGTTTCAGCACCATTACACCATTAGACGATCTCCATTCTCCCACACCCTCATCCCTTCTCGTCTGCTGCATGCACCAGTCTGCTCACCCTCACGGCCCAGACCTAAGTAGCAGCATTCTCACCTGTAGAGTTGCAATAGTATCCAGGAGGACAGGGGAGGCAGTCTCCTTTGCTGCCTCCCCCAGGAGAGGGTCTGTAGGAGTTGATAGGACATGGCCTGGGCCCTGCCCTTCCTCCATGGTCCATCCCCACCACACCATCACAGTAGTGGCCTACAGGACACAGGCGCAGGACTGGGTCACCTGGGTAGGAGAGAGTAGAGTTACAGAGGAGAATGGTGAAAGAAAGACAATCAAGTATATAGAAGGAGGAGGAAGATAAAGAACATAGGGTAGAGCAAAAGGGGGAAAGAAATGGAGAGAGAAAAAAGATAAATACTTATAGAAAGGCAAAGATGGAGGATGTAATAGAGAGAAAGAGAGAGAAGAGAGACAGAACAGAAAGATAGAGTGTATCTAAAACCAGTAGAGCCTCTAGACAGTGATTATTCACAATGTCGTTTTTTATTGTGTGCTAAACCAACCTGCTAGACACCAGTGCTGGGGAGGGCAAGGCAAACAGTCCTGGATATTGCCCCCTCCTGGGGCAGTTCTAACGGTGTTGGTAGGGCAAGCCTCTGCTCTCACTGTGCCCTCAGGGCAATAGAACCCTGATGGTGAAGGATCAATAATTAGCATCACCTATCAATCATCTGCCAGGTGTGTCGGAGGCAGTTTAGGCTCACCTGGAGGGCAAGGTCCTGCACACTGCTCCCCCCACTCACACCGGCTCAGGTCAGCCTGGAGCCCTCTGGGAGTGAACTCTGCACTGCCAGACACACACAGGTACCCCTCAGCACACACACCCTGGATACGACCCGCCCTAAGAACACAGAGCACAGGGGAGAATAAAGACAGGTTTGTGCACACGTGGCCATGCATGCGCTCGTCACGCACGCATCCAGGCACCTTCATACACTGAGACCTACAGTATGCAGGCATACATTGACACACTTACACGTTTGCACACAAACATGCACAATATTGAGCAGAACAGTTGCATTATCCCAGAACATAAATCCACATTGTTCTCTTGCCAGGGAACGTATTCCCATCATGGAGAACGTATACATCATTATGACACATCCCAGGTGTTTTTGAACCCTGCCTGTGTCTGAACCAGAACTGGTGAACAAAACATGCCAGAGGCCCTCGCTAATTACCTGCATCAGAAGAGGGGGAGGGGAGGGGAGGACAGGAAATGAGAGCATACACGGCAAATCAAGAGGAATGGAGAGGTGAGAGCAGGAGAGGAAAGTGAAGGAGTAATAAGGACACGGAAGGAAAGGCGGAGAGAGGACAGAGGAGAGGAGAGAAGGAGATGGGAGAAGAGAGGAAGAAAAACAAACCACAGGAATTAAGCAGAGGAGAGGAGCGAGGAGAAGAAGATAGAACTAGGGAGGGAAGGAGCAGAGGAGAGGAAAGGGGAAGATGGCGATGAGAGATGAGAGAACAGAACAGAAGATGAGAGCTGACAGCAGGCTATGGGCCAGTGGGTCTGTGAGCAGGTGATAAGGAAAGTCAAGCTCCTCCTCCTGTCTGTGTGCCCCTGCCTGCAGTAGCTCCCTGGGGGGCAAGACAGGCATTCTCTCTCCTCCTGCAGCCCCCCCTGGCCTGGGGGGGTAAACGTGCCGTTGGGACACGGCTGGGGGACCATGGTGCCTGGCAACAACAACATGGATGGTATTGGTTGTTTTCAGAATGACTTGAACTCTCCAGGGTATGTGTGTCTGTGTGTCTAAGCCTGGTTAGATTTGATACTGGGTGTGTCTATGTGTGTGTCTGTGTGTACATATCTGTGCATGTGAGTGTATGTGTGTTTCTGCCCCTTCTAATATTTGGTACTGTGTGTGTGGGGTGGCAGTGTCAATGTGTGTGTGTGGGTATATATGTGTACGTGCATACCTGCAGGACAGAAGGCGTGCGGAGGGCATGGCCAGGGATCTCCTACAACGGCCTCCTCGCAATAGAAGCCTGGCCTGCAGGGAACACAGAGCTCTGACCCAGGGTTGGGTTGGTACTCTCCTGTAGGACAGGCCAGGGCCAGGGGAGAGCCTGCTGGGCAGTAGTGGCCCTGTAGAGAGGAGGAGGGAAGGAGGGGGAAGAGGAGGAGTGGGTGGAGGGCAGAGGCAAAGAGAAAGATGAGAAAAGGAGAAGAGGGGAAGGAGTGGAGGAGAGAGATGTATGAGAGGATAAGGAGGACAGGGAGAGAGAGCATGAAGGAGAAGAGGAAAGAGAATGATGATGCAGAGGAAAATGAAAGGAAATAAAAAAAGAAGAATGTGGTGATAAAGAGAGGAGGATAAAAGGAAGAGGAGGGTTATTAAAGTTTTAACCTGAGAGAGGACAACAAAGGAGGAGGGTGACTCATAACAAGGAAGGGTTGGATGGAGGGATGAAGATGGAGGGATGAGGATGAAGTGATGAGGATGGAGGGGTGAGGGAGGTGGGATGAGGATGGAGGGATGAGGATGAAGTGATGAGGATGGAAAGGTGAGGATGGCATGAAGGACAGGTAAGGGCTTCTACCTTGGGGCAGATGACAGCGTAGGGGGTGGTGGAGGAGAAGTCATACGGGCAGTAGAAGCCAGCAGCACAGAGGCCCGAGGGGGAGGACAGCCCTTCTCTGGCACAGTACCACCCAGGAGGGCAAGACAAGCAGCCCTCGAGAGAGACACCACCTGGAGGAGCACAGAAAACAGAATGTACACAACAACACCTTAGTAGCAGTTGAAAACTGCTGCAAAAGTCTGAAACATGTAGTACACTTTATTTAGATTCATTGATGCACCAAAACCAATGTGACAGTTTCCAGTGGTTGAACAGGTTGTTTAATCAAACAAACCTGTGCTGTTCCTGACACTGCCTGGAGGACAGGGCTTGGGAGAGAGGCAGCCCTCAGGGCAGTAGTGACCCAGGGGACAGGGCCCGTTCCTGGGGAAGCTGTCTGAGCGGACGGGGGTTGGTTCTGAAGCCCCGCCCTGACAGAAATAACCATGCTGACAGGGACCTAGGTGTGGTAACACACATTGCAGAAATTCATCTTAAACTATGTATCAAATAGGTATCAAATCACAAATTACATCTCACAATATTTAATTAATTATTCCATAGTTCATCAAAAACTCAAATCTCTTCTTTTGAGCCGTGACATTTGCTTGTCGATCTCAATGTTTTGTGCTGAATGAGAGAGCCTGTCTCTGTTGTCATCTTATTGTGACTATTCTTGTGGATGTGTTTTTATATTTGGTATTTTTTTTAACAACACTAGGGGATGTGTATCCATATCTGTTGGTGTTCCAGTTGATGTTGTGACTACTCCAGGTGATGTTGTGACTACTCCAGGTGATGTTGTGACTACTGCAGGTGATATTGTGACTACTGCAGGTGATGTTGTGACTACTGCAGGTGATATTGTGACTACTGCAGGTGATGTTGTGACTACTGCAGGTGATGTTGTGACTACTGCAGGTGATGTTGTGAGTACTCCAGGTGATGTTGTGACTACTGCAGGTGATATTGTGACTACGGCAGGTGATGTTGTGACTACTGCAGGTGATATTGTGACTACTGCAGGTGATGTTGTGACTACTGCAGGTGATGTTGTGACTACTGCAGGTGATATTGTGACTACTGCAGGTGATGTTGTGAGTACTCCAGGTGATGTTGTGACTACTGCAGGTGATGTTGTGACTACTGCAGGTGATGTTGTGACTACTGCAGGTGATATTGTGACTACTGCAGGTGATGTTGTGACTACTGCAGGTGATGTTGTGACTACTGCAGGTGATATTGTGACTACTGCAGGTGATGTGTGTTGGTACCATGCGGTGCTGTGGCCCCCGGTAAGCTACAGTAGAACCCAGAAGGACAGGGTCTGCAGACAGAGGCTGACCAGGCTCCTGTCTGGTTACTGAGAGAGCCAGGAGGACAGGCCAGGGGCAGCAATGAACCGGCTGGGCAGAAGTGTCCTTAAAGGGGCAGAAGGACCAATGGCAATGACACTCATGCGAATGGTGGTCTATGCCGGTCATACTTTTATTTTAAATATCTAAATGTTAATGTGAGGTGGATGGAATTAGAGCTTCTGAGAAATGTGAATGCGGTTTTCAATGACTGAGTACATCAGTGTTTCTATGACAACATGAGCCTCACCAGAAGGGCAGAGTGAAGGACTCTGGGTGGCTAGGGAAGGGCACATGGTTCCATTGGGGCAGGTGAGGCAGTGGGCGTAGCCGGGACCAGGGCTGTAGGTGCCAGGCACACAGGGTGTCTCTGTTGCTGTGCCAACAAGACAGCTGTGCCCCGCTGGGCATGGGTAACCATGGAGACCATCGTCAGGTCGCGGGGTGGGGCTCCCGCCCAGACACACATACCTGGATGTCGAGAGAATAAGAGAAGCAATCTGTGTGAATGCATCTACGACAATTGTACACTTTTGATTAAGTTTAGATCATATGATAGAATCAAGACTGACAGAATCAATGGACATCCTCAGTCAGAAAACCCTTATAGCCAGAACATTAGAACGTATAAACTTTCCAGGTCAGCCACAGTGAGGGACAAAAACAGGCCAATGAGTCATATAAATAGTATCATGCCAGGACATGGCTTCACTCAGGTGGAGAGCTACAATACTGTCAGAGCTCTCACAGCCCTCATTAACGCCCCTCTCACCGCCTCCCACCTCCTTCTCCCTCCCTTCCCCCTCACCTCACCCCTCCCCCCTATCAAGCCCCTCCAGCCCACCCCACAGCTCCTCTGCCTACCACCCATCAGGCAAGCGGAACTGAGAAAGACATAGGTTTACCCCTCATCACACTGGCCAGTGTCGGAAAGCAACACCAGGGCCGGAGCGCCGCAGAAACGTCCTGCCGGACATGGCGGGCAGTCCTCCCATCTCTGCAAGCCTGGGGAGGGGGAGAGGGAGCCGGGGGGGCAGTGGAGGGGGGAGTCCACCCCTGAGGGGCAGTAATGGCCAGGGGGGCAGAAGGCGGTAGTGCTGAAGTTGCCCTGAGGAGAACAGGCAGGATTTTATGAGCTGAACAGACAATTGTGTTACTGTGGTAGTGAAGAGGAGTGGGTGTACCTAGTATCCAGTACTGTGACAGGGTGGGTGTACCTGGTATCCAGTACGGTGACAGGGTGAGTGTACCTGGTATCCAGTACTTTGACAGGGTGAGTGTACCTGGTATCCAGTAGCGTTGGGGCTGGAAGCACCAGGTGAACAGTAGTATCCTGCCTGACAGGGTCCTGATGCCTGGGAGAGGCCTGGGAAGGAACAGAACTTTCCTGTGGACACACAAACAAACAAATGTACACACTCACAGAAGCGCACACACACGCAAGTACAATCACGTCCCAGTTGACCATCTCCCTGGATGGATAATTACTGTGACAAGGCTACAGTCCATTGCTCCTTTCCTTCTTGGCACAGTGATGAAGTCCATCTATCATAGCTTCTGTCCCTGGCTGAGATTTACAGTCAGTCTTAATCACAGCCTCCATACAGAAGCAGTGGCAGATATCTGGGTTGCATTGAAAAGCATTATCATCAGCACTACGGCTAGCTCTTATTGACAATATCTCTATGCAGAGCCATTTTGTAGACATGGCAACCAAGGAGATCCCCCAGGGAGCCACCTACAGAAGGGATCCCGATTTCCCCACAGCCATCCCTTAAATCATGTATATTCTGGGGGGCAAGTCAATCAATATGTGTATTTTTTACTATTAGTGAGAAGAAAAAATGATTGTTACAAAATTAGGACTTATTTATTTGTCACAAAGGAGATTTTCCGTCAAGTTTTAACTTTCACTCCTTTTGACACAAGTGTCTGTACTTTAAAGTACATCTATTTGAGTCAAGTATGGGCCTGTCCTTGAGTCAAGGATGTGTATACTTGTGCATGATCCTTGTGTGTGTGTGGTAAAGAGTACCATTACTTCACCAGTAGTAGACAGATTTCCGTTGCGGTAGGGAGTATTCTCTGTGCCCATGTGGCAAGGTCATCATCATCATTACCACTAGCATTATCATTCCTATTCTGACTAGAATAGTCAGCATTATCTCGATGTGTTCTTACCAGCAGGGCAAGGCAGACAGTCTGCAGGGCTGGAGGCTCCTGGTACAGCCCGCAGGGTTCCAGGGGGGCAGGGGAACTCAGTACCCAGACTGAGCCCTGTGGGGCAGTAGTGGCCTACTGGACACGCCTCAGGCTTCACCACGCCCTCTCCTGAGGGGGAAGGGGGGACGGGGACATATTGCATTGAGTTATTTCAAATGTGCATTAAACATTTCGTATGTGTGCAAAGCCTTGAACACCATTCATCCACAACACCAAGGTCACACAACACCAGAGACAGCTGATAGACAGCCCTTGACTCACAGCGAGCCTTGTTCAGAATTACATTATAAAAAAACAAAAAAACAGCTACAAGTTTGTTGGATACTTTTAACCTTGGAGATGTGTATTCAAATATTTGGATTTTCAGACCAGAATGTGAGGTTAATGGTCTGGAGGCCTGTGTCTGGCCTGTGAATCTTTCATCACAAGGTGAAGTCTTGTGAAAGAGCAACCTTGCGTTAGACATAAGAGTCCCTTTTTCTTCTGCTGTCCCTTATTCACAGATCAATGCTCATTTTATAGTGGGGCTCTGTATCATACAGACTACAGTACAGTACACCACTGTTTCTCTTACCCTGGCAGTAGAGTCCAGCAGGACAAGATGAGCAGTTGTCCAGGTGAGTGTTGCCTGCCCTGGGGCTGTATGTACCTGTAGGGCAGAGCAGGGGCAGCTGGGAACCCCTGGGGCAGTAGGACCCAGGGGGACATAGAGCCTGGTCGGGCCGGCTGGAGCCTCGGTCACAGTAGAAGCCAGCCCAGCAGTCACCTAGAGGGCTCACATGGGTTGGTATGGTAACTGACACATCATGTTTTGTTTTTCCCTCCCTTTTCTAAATCATCCCCTGGCACAACCTGAGGCAAAGCCATGTTTGAGTAGTTCCTACAGGTAGAGACTTACACTGACAGCTCATCAGTATATGTTGATATCCTCCAACCCAAAATGTCAGAGACAAAAAAACATATTTCTGCAGCTGCTCATGAAATAAGCTGCAGTGCGTGTGTGATAAAATGGTGGGGGCAAAAAAAAACCTTCTCCATTAAATGTATCTAGAAACAAGTACCTTAAACTAACCTGCTTTAAGACCCAGTAGGCAGAACCACCCAGGTAGGCAAGGTGACCCGGTTCTGTTGTCGGTGGGGTTGGGCACCATGGCTCCAGTCAGACACAGATAGCCAGCAGTGCAGGGCCCGGTGGGCTGGACCAGGCCTTCAGAGCCACAGAAGTGGCCTGCAGGACAGGGCAGGCACTCACCTGCAGAGCCATAGACAATAGTGTGAATAGAGTGAAAGCCAATAGAGTCTATAATATAGACTGACCAATAGACTGAAAGACTATAGACAGACCAATGGACTGAAGGACCATAGACAGAAAGACTTTAGACTGGTCAATAGACTAAGGGATTATAGACTGAAAGACTAGAGACAGGCCAAAAGACTGACAGACTATGTACAGGACCGTAGACTGCAGGACAAAAGAGCTACAGACTGAAGGACTACATATAAGGTTTCAGACTGTAGGACTACAGAATAAAGAACAACAGACTGTAATATTATGGTATGAAGGACCTTTTAGTGTAGGGCTACAGACATGACTAAAAACTGAACCACCTACTGAAGAATTATAGACTGCAGATCAACTGAAGAACTGCAGGCTGATCTATAGTTTAAAGGACTACATGCTATACAGAAGCTCAATAGACTGAAATACTTCAGACTGGAGAACAAGAGACGGAAGGAAAACAGACCAAGACTGATTTCCCTGCCTTGCAGGGATTATTAGGTGTGAGGTTCTGTATTCAAACAAAGGTTTAAATGATTTCAGGGAGTCAGATGGGCATGTTTATAGAGCAGAGATATAGATAAACACGTGTATGGAAACGTAGTCATTGTCAGTGGAATTGAATCTCCTTTAAGAAGATCGTAAAAATCTTGCCGTTCAGTCGATCGCAACCATTAAGAAGATCGTAAGTCGAGTAGTAAGCTTAGTCCCTGTCTAGTTAATACAGGGTCTTTTATGCTTGACCACTTCAATTCCAGACCTGAAGGATATATGGGAATTATATAGCAGGTGATTCATGGTTACTGTCAAAGGTCTGAGGTTTTTCTTGAGTGCTCTCTCACCTGATTTGGTGAGGCCCTGGACAGGGCTGTAGGTGCCTCTGGGACAGGGCAGGGGCTGGCTGGCAAGGCTCTTCCCAGGACAGATATAGCCTTTTGGGCAGGGCTGAGGGCCAGAAGCACCACCGGGGCTCCCCCCAGGGGTGTGGGTCTGGCAGTGCAACCCAGGAGGGCAGGGGAGACACTCCCTCTGGCCCGCAACGTCCTGGAACCAGCCTGTTCGGACACATAGGAAACCATGTGACAGGAACAGGAAGTAAGAAGTGGAAAGGGTCAAGTGAATCAGCCTTCTAGTTCCCAAGCATGTTCAACAAAATATTGAATCAGCAAAAATGAAGACCTCCATGGTCAGCTCAAGGGCATGGTCATGGTAATATCACCCCAAGCTCACCCTCAGGACAGGGAGTACAGTCGTCTGTGCTCGTCCCTCCAGTCTGGTTCCGTTGAGTTCCAGCTGGGCAGGGTAAAGGTATGCTGGTGCCCCTCTCACAGTAGTGGCCTGGGGGACACAATCCACCAGATAGCCCTGGTTCTGGGGCTGCACTCTGGGAGCCTTCCAAGCAGTAAAAACCTGGAAAACGATAAAAATGTCAACAATAACGACATAAGCATTATAACTGGCTCCACTAAACAGGATCAGCAATAACAGCAACACAACATTGACAATGACAAAAGAAACTTAGACAGAAACACATCAAATGTGATATTTAAATTCAACGAGTGAAATGTCAATCAATCCCGAGGGCGATCGAATTGAGAGTGAAATTAGAAAAGATGACAGTGTCAGAGAACTCACCTGGCAGACAGGGTCCAGTAACAGTCAAAAGGCCCTGCTCAGCGCAGTAGAACCCTGCGCTGCAGCTGCGACACTGGGACTCCTCCCAGAGACCAGTCTGATGGCTGCAACACACAGACACCCACTCACATGGTTGAACTTGAACAGGATGTAGAAAGGTCATGCTTCTCTTCCTGAGACTCCCTGTCTTCGTGTCAGTGCTCAATAACAACCTCTAACCTGGTGAGACAATGGAGCTCTTAAGCAGGTCTACTGAGTTCTAACATAATACATTATACATGAGACTGGCAGAGATGTGTTGCATGTGATGATGCAACACATGATGACTCTGGCCAAACAAGTAAATAAACATGGCTCCTAAAAGTTACCCCTTGTTGAGTTGCACAAAGCTTCCTGCATTATTCACCAAGCAGCGTGAGAAGAACTCTGAAGTCCCAGAGGACCAAGTGAAGAAGGTGAACTCAGTGGTTCTCCTAATGTTAGACCTGCAAGGCCTTGTACCTGAATGTGCCTTTGGGGCAGGGCCTAGGAGTAGAGGAACCAACAGGGCAGTAGGACCCAGGGGGGCACACAGTACCGGTGGTGTTGTCTGAAGGAGAGGACTGAGACGCCCCACCCGTACACAGGAACCCTGCAGCACACGGCCCGCTAGGTGACGTTAGCCCTTCAGGAGATGAACAAAATGTTTCAGTTCACGCTTAAAACTTTATTGGTCATCACTTAAATGCCAAACACGACGCTGGAGACAGTATGGCAACAGCATTACATCATTCAAAACAACTACAATACCTATTCCTTGACAGAATGTCCCTGGGTCACATGCGGAGCAATCGGATGCATTAGCCAATCCAGAGTGGTTGCCGTAGAAACCTGCCGGACACGGATGCTGATTGGCTGATCCACTGGGGCAGTAAAATCCCCTTTCGCATAAATTGGGCCGGGTCATTCCTGGTAGGTAGGAGAAAGAGAAATGACAGAATGATGGACAAATGCTTATTTCAGAATAGGTATTGTCTCTCTGACCATCCATCTTTCCAACCATCCATCCATCCACCCATCCACCCATCCATCCTTCTGTGTGGAAGATTACCTGCTTCCTGACAGTAGTAGCCGGCAGGGCAAGACTCACAGCTGTCTTGGGCCTCATTGGGCTGGTGGCTGCCTGGAGGGCAGGCTCTCTCTCTGGAGCTGCCCTGAAACACACAGACACACTCCAGATCATTAACGTGATGCCTTTTGTCTACCTGTCATTCTATAATCACATCAACTCAGAACCATGGCCATCATCCATAATCTATGACATCCATCCTGAATGACAGCACACCGAGACGTCTGCCTGACCTCCTCACAGTAGTGTCCCACTGAACAGGCATATTGTCTGGGCTTAGGAGAGCTCTGTCCCCCTGGGCAGTAGTAGCCTGGATCACAGGGGCCGCTGGGGTCAGATAGGCCTGCTAGGGGGCAGTAGAGAGCAGGAGGACATGGCTGGCAGTCTTCCATGGTGGAACCACCTGGGTAAGCTAGAAGGACACACACACACATTCAAACATGCACAAGAATGTTTATAAAAAGAGTAATTAACTGATTGTCAATGGGCATGCAGTGATAATTACATTTTAATATTCATAGGCATTTGCGTCAGCTCACAAGTGTGCATGCACTTGGTTTATTGCTTGACTATGTCTACATTCAGAAATATATGAGGATAAAGTGTAAGGCTGTAATGAGAATTTAACTGCAGAGTACTTAGTTTTCAAACTTAAGACCCTCACAGTCAAAAGCACAACAACTTTGCCATCGGATCATAGCGACCTTTTAATTACCCATCATTAAACATAAATGCAATTATATGCGTGGAAACTGAAGGCAGCCATGAGGATGGAAGGTGGTGAGGGAAAGGAGGGTGGTGTGGGTAGGGTGTGAAGGGTATGGGATGAGGGGAGGGGAGTGATGGTGGTGGGGCTGTAGAGGGGGGGAGGTGCTTTCGTACTTCACTGCATCACTCTAACAATGAGTATTTGACAGCTGTGCACTACAGATCTTCTCATTTTATCTCTATGTATCCCTCTCTTTCTCTCATGATCTCTCTTTATGGCTCTCTTTCTCTCATGATCTCACTTTATGGCTCTCTTTCTCTCATGCTCTCTCTTTATTGCTCTCTCTCCTTCTTTCTTCCTCCCTCTTTCTCTCATGCTCTCTCTTTATGGCTCTCTCTCCTTCTTTTCCCCTTTCTCTCTCTCTCTCTCTCTCTCTCTTTCTCTCTCTCTTCTCTCTCTCTCTCACCAAAGCTGAGGAGGATTTCATGTTGTTTCTGACTGGGTTCGCAATTACTTGCTTAGCCACTTAACAGGATGGTGACTAGTGTGTTGCTTAGGGCTTTAATCCACACGAACCATAAGAAATTATCTGAATATAAAAATTTTAAAAAAATATTTCGATTTTTATATTCTTTTTTTTACCAATAGTTAGGCAGTATGAAAGTCTCTTACTTTTAATGGTTCCTGGGGGACAGGGTACTGGGAGGGGCGTACCCCGGGGGCAGTAGTGTCCTTGAGGGCAGGGAGCAGCGTGGGGGTCAGCAGAAGATCTGGGGCAAAAGAACCCTGCGGTGCAGGATCCTGAGGGAGCATGTAGACCTGCCTGCCCACAGAAGGAGCCTGCCTCACAGGGCAGGGGCAAGGAGGAGCCAGGGGGACAGTAGGAACCTACAGGATGGATGGGACAGATTAGACAGATACAGGATAGATTTACAACACTGGACTAGACGGCTATAGGATAGATTTACAACATTAGATTAGACAGCTACAGACTAATAACACTGGATTAGACAGATACAGGATAGATTCACAATACTGGATTAGACAGCTACAGACAAATATCACTAGATTAGACCTCTACCGAATAAACTAACAAGACTGGATTGGACTGTTACAGTATACATGAACAATACTAGATTACATGACAACAGTCGCGTTTAGCTGTTATGAGGTCATGGAGAGGAAGTCAAACAGCAGTGAGCACAGAAGACATAGCAAGAACAAGAAGCTTCTGGAATAGTTTGGGAGAATGTTTCTGGGTTCTACCTCTGTGGCAGATGTCTCCTCTGAAGCTGGTACAGGTGTGGTCCAGAGTGCTGGGAAGAGAGCTGGGGGTTCTCCTGGTCTGGTCTGACCCTGACATCCGATCCATCCACAGCTCAGCTCCATCTGAGGTGTGTGTGTGTGTGTGGTGGGAGGTATGACCACACATTAAATGGCTCAGATGGGACTGAGCTACTGTATCTAGGATGTGAACGACCTGAGAGATGACACTGATACGACTGAGACGTAACCAGAGTCTGTTACTGTGTCAAAAATGTGAATGAGGTACATTTTAGACAACCAGGAACTGAAGACCCCCTCCCCCCCACCCCCCTTCTGTGTGTCGCTGTACCTGAGCCAGTGGAAGGGAGGGGGCAGGATGTGTTATTGAGGGGGAGAATGTGTGTCCTGGAGCAGAGGTCTGGCTGGGAGCTAAACATCTTCATGATCGCGCACACACAGCTGAGCAGGGAGGGGTCTGCCTGGGGGGTGGAAGTGACTGACCCCCCCCTGCAGTAGTGGCCAGCAGAACACAACCCTAAGGGGAAGTAGGGGGGGATCAAGCATAGACAAGGACCCTTTTTACAGGAGCGTAATGATTCGTGTTAAAAATCCAAACTTGCCCAAGGGTATGGATGGAAGAAGAAGCATAAAACAGAACACAAAAGTCAACTCCTTTGAGTTTAATGTCATTTATCCTTTGAGTCTTATTTAATTCAAGTTTTGGTTCGATTTAAATCCTAATGGGCCAGTCTAACCTAAAACGGTTGCAAAATCACTTTAATCCGTTAGTGAAAGTTTAATATTCAGCACTCCTAATCCCTCTATTCAAGCATCCTAAAGCCCTATAATAAGCAGAACAGATAATCCCTTTTTAATGGGAAGAACGTCTAATGGGCAAGACCATGGGGTGTTTTAATTCCACACCTGCTGGTTGAGAGGAGCCAGGGCTGGGACAGTACATTCCAGGGGGGCAGGGAAAGCAGTGAGATAGGGAGGAGGCGCCCCTCTCCTGGAGGTAGCTCCCAGCAGGGCAGGGTTTGGGGGACTGGCTACCCAGGGGACAGTAGTGTCCTGCTGGGCACACATCTCCAAAGGACTGGGAGACTGGAGATGAATCGGTGGCACCCTGGAGACAGTAGTATCCTTTATGGGAGGGGCAGGAGTGGAGAACAAGGGGATATATGGAGGGATAAGGGGGGGGGGGTGAGTTAGAGGGGAAGAGAGAGAAGGGAGAGAAGGGAGAGAGAAAATATGGGCATGAGAGAGAGCAAGAGAGATAGAGAAAACGTATGGTATGAGAGGGAGGAGAGAGAGCGAGGAGAAAAAAAGAGTCAGGGGTATACATAATGAAGAGAAACATATGTTAGACGTATCAGACAGGATGGAGGGCTCCAGCCCAAAGTGAAGAGGAAGACCTAGACCCTGTGTCTCTGTTTCTCTGGGACCAGACCTGCACCACAGGGGCCTGAGGGGGCAGTCAGAGCACTGCTGTTGCAGTAGGACCCAGGGGGGCAGGGGGAGCAGGAGTCCAGGGAGGTCATGCCCACAGCTGGGCTGAGGTAGCCAGGTGGGCAGGGCGTGGGCATCTCCGCCCCCTCCTCACAGTAGAAACCTGGGGACACACGGACACCTTGACTAAGTGTTCTGTCACTGATGTCTCTGTTGAGCCAACTTGTTCAACGTTAAAACACAGACAGACATTAAAACATTATCAGTGGAGTGTAAATACGTCTAAATGATTATCAGTACGTCTGAATACATGAGTTACTGTATCTATGAACATATAGATGAGGTACTGATGGTGAAAACACAGGGAAACCTGATGGGCAGAGCAGGCAGCTGGGCTGGCCAGGAGAGGGTTGGTGTGTGCCAGGAGGGCAGGATGCAGGCTCAGAGCTCCCAGACAGGCACGCGTAACCTCTCGGGCACTGGCGGCCTGAACGCATGAGAAGGCAACCAGACAATCAGTCAGCCAAACAATCAATGAGCCAAGCAAACAGTTAGTCCGTTATCCAGTGAGTTAGCCCACTAATCAGTAAGCCAGCCAACCAGCTAGCAGTCAGCAAACTAATCAATAAGCCAGCTGTTCAGCTAACTACTCAGTCAGCCAGACTGTCTACATTCCCCAGTTATGAGGACCTGCACTGCCGTCATGGCAACGCTTCGGCGTGTCAGAGCCCCAGCAAGGATCCAGTAGAAGGCAGTTAGATGGGCTTTAAACAGCAGGTGACCATGACTACACAACAGCACGTAGGAGTGTGACTATATCTGGAATCTTCTTTCTGTGTACTTTGGCTTCAAAAGAGAGCTGGAATCCAGAAATGTAGTCCTATTTTACTTATTCATTAATTCCCTCATTCTGTGATGGTGGGCGGCAGATCCTTGATGCAAATTTAATTTTGTGTACTCACCAGAGGACGTCCCTCTAGTCTGGTGGATAACCATGGCTACACGATTCACTCATAATTCTTTAACAAATACAGCTATGCCGGGTAAAGTTTCCCCCATCTCTGGTCCCCCATCCCCACATCCCTTCCACCCTCCCCAGCCCTGGTGACCCCTTACCGGGCTCCTGTCCAAAGAGTGACCCCCTAGGGCAGAACCAACCCTGGGGACAGGGTAGGTCAGCAGAGGTCTGACCCCAGGAGGGGCAGTAGGACCCAGGGGAGCAGGCCTCACAGTCATCCTCTGCCTCAGCTCCAAGCCTGCTCAGGAAGGAGCCTGGAACAAAACCATCCAGACACCACACTGCAGCGCAGGCAGACTGCAGTACAAACAGACCCTAATATGGTCAATGGTTTGCAGGAAACACTTGAGATCCCCTGTCAGCAAAGTAACAGGATCGTGTATCTGTATATAGAAGACAACACAATCTTGAATGTATGTAATGAGTGTTGTGACCTGAAGTGGCAGTTTTAGTTGGTATTATATATGTTTATTATGATGATAAATTCTTATCTGCAACATTGGATTGGGACTGACCCCCACACAGACACTTGCCAGAACCAGAACAACAACATAATGCATCGAAGGCAAACACACCAGCGACAGTCGGTACCTAATTCCTTTAAGTGGCTGGCCAGTCTGACAGCTTTACTGGCTCCTCCATTAGTTTTTACTACCATGGGGAGCTGGGGTCCTGCATGGAGCCTGACGCTACGAGCCCCCAAAGAGCAGGCTGGGTAATGTATGCTGTATGAGGGAGCTGTAAAGCACCTTGAGGAGCAGAGGGGTGATACACTGCAGCCAGAAGGACGCTGCAGAGCAGGTACCTTGAAGGCAGCTGAGGTTAATGAGGGCGGAGCCTGAGAGGAAGCGCCATTGGCCTGTTGGTGGTCAGAACGTGGCAAAAACAGCAGCCAAGTGGCTCACAGGCAGCAGAAAGAGGCAGATGTGTTTGGGGGGCAGGGGTGGGTATTCATACCCCACCTGCTAATTAGGAGTAGATGCAGTTTTTATATTGTAACTTGAGGGAGGGAAAGGGTATATTCTCATAGATACAAACATTGCAATTTAATGCAAGTCAACAGCTTCATTATAAAGGTGTTTAGCTAAGTGAAATTGGATTGTTCATCCTAATGTTCAGACACTTGTCTTAAGCAATCAGAGTTTGTTCATGGTATGTTGCGTAAAAGGATATTTCATTAAATATGGATCTTTTTTAATGTACTTGTACTTCTTTGCATGAAAAAATGGGAAATAACGTGGACTTATTGTCATTAATGGGTAATTATGCTATGAATGCACTGGTCTGGTCCACTGGACTTGTCTGGCTGCATGTGTCCCCTGAATCAAAATGAGTTAGACAGCTCTGGTATAGCGTATCCTACCTGGGGGACAGGGTGTGGGCTGGTCACTGCCTTCAGGACAGTAATGCCCTCTAGGACACAGGTCTCCATGGATACGGCCCAGAATCTCATCATTAGCTGGCGGAACCACAAAAGTTCTGTTCCCTGTCACTGAGGTAATGGATAATAATGAATCATTTAGCAGTCGTTTAACAATGATAGAGTAAGACCCAAGGACTACAAGTTCACAGTTCTTTTGCATTGCAGCATTACCTGTCTGGTTCCAGCGTGGCGTTGCAGTTCTGGAGCCAGCTGGACAGTAGAACCCAGGTCTGCAGGGTCCAGAGGGAGAGGCGAGGCCCGGATCAGAGCAGTACTGTCCTGGCAGACAGAGCTGGCAGGCAGCCAGAGACAGCCCACCTGAACACAACACACACACACACACACACACACACACACACACACACTACAGAACACTGTGTGGAAGGGTGAGACCCTGCATGTCACAACCTCCTGTAACACAGCCTCCTGACCCAGGGTCACACTATAGAATACATTCCCTATTTGATTTATCTGTGTCAAGCAAGTCACATTAACCTTGGCCAGGGTCTGTCACGGTGTAACAGAAACTGACCATATAACACCAATCATTTCCAACCATCTTCATATTGACTGGATCTCAGTGGAAATGTCACCTGCTGCAGGGCTGAAGGTTCCAGGAGGGCAAGGAAGCATGTGATTGGAACCCTGGGGGCAGTAGGACCCAGCAGAACACTTGCCACCTGTTGGACCTCCAGCTGGCTGGGAGGAGACAGAGCCCTGGATGCAGATGTAGCTAGGGGGGAGTGAGAAAAAGGTATTTAGGGAGAGGGGGTGAGATGAGGGAGGGTTAGTGATGAGGAATGGAGGAGCGGGAATATGTAAGGGAAGAGAGGGAGGTGAAGTGGGGAGAGAGGAGGGGGAAATGAAGGTCAGGGGAAGGGAGGTGAGAGGCATTTGACAGAAAGAAATGGGGGAGGAGAGCGAGAGAGAAGCAGCGCCTCACCCAGGAGAGCAGAGCCCTGTGGGAACAGCCTGGCCAGCAGAGCTGCAGTAGCTCCCTGGAGGGCATGGCACACACCCAGCCTCACCAGGCAGGCCCAACCCAGGACCCAGCGTACCTGCTGGGCAAGGGTGCTCCACTCCGACCCGGGTACCTGGAGAGAGAGACGGAGCAGCCAGAGATGTTATTGTAACACAGCATGACTCACTGTCTCTGTCCGTGTCCTCCAGGTTGGACTTACATTAATGATATTCAACTTGTGCTGAAAAAAACTAGTGACGCCTTTATCTTGTATTCTGTTGAAGACCCAAGGTAGCAGACAGATACTTTGTTCCAAAGTCTTTAGTTTGAGGGCTCTGTATGTACCTGAGGGGCAGTAATGTCCGCTGGGGCAGGGCAGGGGTGAGTGAGTCCCTGTCCTCTCTCCAGTGTGGGGGTGTGTGTAGCCGGGGCAGTAAGACCCAGCAGGGCAGGTCCGACACTCTGCCTAAGGACGGGGATCGAGGAACACAGATTCCTCACACACGAAACATGTTCTTGAACATAATCTCATATGCCTACTCTTCCTTACCACTCCTCCCTGGTCTGCTTCTCATCTACCTCCTTGTTTTCCTTCTGACCTTCCTCTTTCCCTCCCTCCCTCCTCTTCTCCTCCTCCTCTTTTCTTGTCATTTTCTTCCTTCATCTTCCTGCCCCTCCTTTTGCTCTTTTCATTTCTCCTCTCCCCTTCTTTTCCCATCCCCTGCCTCCTCCTTCTCCTCCTCCTTCTCCTCCGTCCTCTCCTGCACCTCACCTGTCCAGGTAAGTCCTGATAGCTCCCTGGCAGGCATGGGTCTTGGCTGGCACTGCCCAAAGGGCACCTGTACCCTGGGGAACATGGGATGGAGGCTGGGAGGCTGGCGTTGTGTCTGGGAGGGCAGTAGGAGCCGGCCGGGCAGAGATGAGAAGGGAGATGAAGCCCTCTGCTGGTACAGATAAATCCTGCAGGATGAAAAAGAGGGAAGAGGCAGGGGAGATAAATTGTGGATGTGAAGGGGAAGAGAAAATGACAAATGAGAAGGGGGGGGGTGAAGAGAGGGGAGGGAGAGAGAGAGGGAGAAAAGGAGAGAGGAGGAGTAAGAGACAGAGAGAGAGAGAAACAGAGAAAGCAGGCAAACAGCATTCAGTAGATAAAAGCATCCGTTTTTGAATGGGGGAACAGTAGTCTATGGGGAGTTGATATGGAACAGAATGTCTTCTGTACACAGTAACCATCCCAGTACTCACCTGCAGGGCAGGGCAGGCAGGCAGAGAGCTGCGTGTTGCCGCTGTGGTTGCTGTACGTGCCAAGAGGGCAGGGGAGGGGGGTGGAGGACCCTGGGGGACAGTAGTGACCTCCAGGACACCTGTCACCTGTTTGCCCATCCTCAGGGGAGGGTGACAGGGCCCCAGAAAGGCAGTAGAACCCAGCAGAGCAGGGACCGGATGGTGTACTTTGACCTGGGGGGCCACAAAACCAGCCTGGAGGAGTGTGTGTGTGTGTGTGTGCGGGAGGGGGGGGAGTTGAGAGAGTTGGAGAGAGTGGTAGAAGGTTGGAGAGACGGGGGAAAGGGGGAGAGAGATGAAGAGAGTGGGAAAGAGGAAGATAAGGTATCAAGTCAGGGTAAAAGTGTAGCCATGACATCCTTTGGCTGTCGATATATTGATGGCTTTCCAGGGTCAAATCCCACAAGGTCACTATTGGTATCTTAGATTGGGTATGCCAATCTCTGAAAGCTGTTCAAACCAGTGGAACCTGGAGTGCAGGGCAGGCAGGCCGTCAGACTGGACATCCTGGTGTAAGGGTTAATGGTCCCAGCAGGACATGGGTTCTGGTGCCCAGACCAGCTTCCAGCTGGACAGTAGTGACCGGCTGGACACTCATGGCTGTCATATGGTACACTGCTGTTACCTGGACAGTAGAATCTGGAAAGAGTGTGTGTGTATGTGGGTGTGTGGGTGTTGAGAACACACACATAAATAAAAAGGTGGGGGTTGTTAGGGAGGAAGTGAGACAAAGAGAGAGTTTTATAAGGGGAGGCACGCATACAGAGAGAGAGAGAGAGAGAGTATAAAAAGAGCAAGTGAGAAAGACAGGGGGTGGGGGTGAGCGTGGAGAGATAAAGAGAGAGAGAGGGTGGGCGTGGAGAGAGAGAGAGAGAGAGAGAGAGAGAGAGAGAGAGAGAGAGAGAGGGGGGGGTTGAAATGGAAAGATGGAGAAAGAGAAATGGGGTGGGAATAGAGAGAGACAGAAAGGGGGTGGGAGTAGAGAGAGAAAGAGAATAGTGGGCATAGAGACAAAGAGACAGAGTGGACAAATTATTAGAGCCTCCACAGTGAAAACTGAGTGTTACATTTTAGTTCACCCTTGAGAACAGAGATGAGATCCAACATCTATTTAATGTTGGATGAAGTGTGTGTTTCTATGTGTGTGTTTGTGCTTGTGTATGTGTGTTTACATTTGTGTGAATGTTTCTGTGTGTATGTAGGTGTGAGTGTGTGTGTAAATGCATGAGGCTTGTGTGTATTTGTGTGTCTTTGTGTATGTGTGTTTCTGCATGTGTGTGTTACAGTTTCTACCCTTGGGGGCAGAGGCTGCAGCTGGCGAGTCCTTCCTCAGTGCTGATGGTTCCCTGGGGACAGTCCTGTGGAACCGCAGAACCCAGCGAACAAAAATAACCTAGAGAGAGAGAGAGAGAGAGGGAGAAGGAGAGGGAGAGTGGATTAGAGAGGGAGAGAGATGAAGGCAAAGATGGAGTGTTACACATATCTCCATCCTTTCTTCTATTTCTCCCTCACTCCATTCCTCCCTTAATCCCCCTGTACTTCCCCTGGTCAGCTCCACCATTCCTCTCTCATCACTCCCTCCATCCTTCTATCCCTCCTCACCTCGAGGACACGGTCCACCTCTGTGGTCTCTGACTGGGCTGTCTGGTCGCTCCGCCCCTCCCAAGCAGAAGAACCCTTCCCAGCATGCCCCTGTGGGTGTTGTCAGGCCGTCGCCATGGCAGTAGTATCCAGGGGAACAGGGCTGACAGTCACCCTTAAGGATGAAGGGGCAGGTAAAACAACAACCTCAACCATCTCGTCCATCAGATGACAGGAATATTGAGCGCACTGAACCTTTATTACCAGTGAGACTCGTTTGGTGAGGTTGGAGAAGGTTCCGGAAGGGCAGGGCAGGGGGTGAGAGGTGGCTCGGGGGCAGTAGTGACCTGGGGGGCAAGGGCCCCCCTCCCCTGGAGATGAGAACAGCAGCTTAGAAGCAAGTCAATAGTTATCATTCAGCAGCCATCAGCACAGCCAAGGAGGAGGAGATCAATGCTGGGGCCCGGGATCTTCAGGATTCCTCTCTCTAAAGTGTGTGTGTGTGTGTATGTGTGTGTGTGTGTGTGTGAGTGTGTGTGTGTGTGTGAGTGTCTTTGTGCACATGTTTGTGTGTGTGTGTGTAAATCTATTTATGCTGTAAGTGAGATGTTTTTTTCACGCGTGCTGTATTTGTGTATTCATGATAAGTATGTGTGTATTCTTACATATGTATGTGTGCATGTGTCTGAGCGGGCATATTCACAGTTATGGGTGTGAGTGTGTGTGTGTGCGTGTGCAGGGGTTTACCTGTAGACTGAGGGAAGGGTTGAGGGGAGGAGCTTCCTAATTTGCAGTAGTATCCCTCGCTGCACTCTCCACTGACAGCGGTGGCGTTCCTGACGGAGCAGAAGCACCCCGGGTCACACGGTCTGCATTGGGCCTCCGCCGCCAAGCCGGGCTCAGGGTTGTAGCTGCCCTCAGGGCAGGCGCCCCACTCATACCCCACCCCCCTGGGGCAGAAGAACCCTGCAGAACACAGAACTCACTTACATGCTGCTGAGGGCTTTGAGTTAGTGTTAGACTCAGTGTTAGATTTGTCTGTGCTAACCTGCAGGACAGAGCAGCAGTTTCCCATTCACACAGTACCAGCCTGGTGGGCAGGGCTCACACTGGGAGGCATGTGTTACAGTCATATAGGTCCCTGGTGGACAGGGCAAGGGCAGAGTGGTTCCTGGGGGACAATAGTGTCCCTCTGGACAGGGCCCACCTGTAGTGACATCCATAGGTTTGGAGGTGACCGCCCCTTCCAGGCAGTAATAGCTACATAGGAACACACATACACACCAAAGTGTGTTTAATGTGAGTTGCTTACAGAGAGTGGTTACTTTGCACTTTGCCTGGTAAATACTGCCAAACCTTTGCATGCTTAGCATTTTGGATCCCGCATGCACTGCTTTTATGTTGCTCAAGAAGAATAAAACGTAAACATGCGACTGTATCTCTGTACCCTCCACTGCAGAGCCCCACAGGGGCAGTGAGACCAGTAGAATTACAGTACAGCCCCCCAGGACAGAGCTGGCACTCCCTCTGAGCCCCCAGCCCAGAGCTGTTGGACCAGGATCCCCCCTCACAGGGCACTGGAGCTAGGGTGCCTGCACACACACACACACACACACACACAGGTCAAAGGTCATATTTGACAGAGTAGGAATGCAACAGTCGAACAGAGAAGACATGGACACCTCAGAATGAAAAGAATTATGGAATGATATGATTTAGCATTTGTTTGAACTTTAACATTATTATTAATACTATCATTATCTTTCTAATAATAATAATAATAATAATGTTTATTATTATTAGAAAGATAATGATAATAATAATAATAATATCCCAGTGAGATCTTTATAATAATAATAATAATAATAATAATTGTCAGGATTCCAGCCTCACCTACTGTATCACACTTTAAAAGTACAGCTAGCTTCAAATCAGAGTTGTGGGCATGTCAACCTCAGCTCCAATGTTCCAGTTTTAAAAATAATAACTGTCCGACAGCCAATAATAATAACAATAATAATAATAATAAAAATAATAAAAAATTATATTATTATTATTATTGCTGATGCCAGCCGATGCTGGCAAGTTCACCTCCTCCTTCTCAGCTATGGTAAGAACTCCAGCAGCTTCCAGAGCTAGCAGAGTGTGTTAGAGTGCAGCCGGGCTGCAGAGACAGGATACCTGAGGGACAGTGGTGTCCTGGCGGACACAGGGACCCTGACTGGCTGTCCCCAGGACTGGGGGAGGACGCTCCCTCCCTGCACCAGAATCCTGCCAGGCAGCGGCCTACAGGAAGAGACTTAGATAGCAACTTCCTGGGACAAGACTCAGACAAGCATATGCAGTACACACTGACAGGGGCACACACACAGACAGGCATGCCACCACACACAGACAGGCAGGTAACCGCACACACGTACGCACACACAGAGACAGGCAGGCACACACACACACAAACAAACACAGATACACACATCCCTTCCAGCCTCACCTGCTGTATCACACTTTAAAAGTACAGCTAGCTTCAAATCAGAGTTGTGGGCATGTCAACCTCCGCTCCAATGTTCCAGGTTTAAAAATAATAACTGTCCGACAGCCAACCAGAGGAGACACTGTGGCAAAGCATGTAGGACACTGTGTGTGGGCCGTTCCATATCTCACCTGCAGGTTCTGAGAGACCTCCAGAAGGACAGAAGAGACCCGGGGGACAGATCAGGCAGTCTGCCTGGCTGTGGGAGCCCTCACGGGGGTTGAAGGACCCTGGAGGACAGGGGTACTTGGTGGCCAGGGAGGTGCCCTGGGGGCAGAAATGGCCCTTGGGACAGGGGTGCAGCAGGGAGGCGTTTGCCAGCCCCAGCCTCTGGTCACAGTAGTATCCTGCATGGACATAGGATGTGATGTGGGTTTGCTACTGTACTCACATGATTGTTGGCTTTCTAACTTTCAAATCAGATTAACTTTTCTTCACACTGCCCTTTAACATGTCATTCAGATTTTTGAGTTTGAGCGTTAAGTTCCACGCCACGATTCTTTCTGACCAATTTCCTGTCTCCAGACACTACTGTCTCCTCCAATGTTTTCACGTCAACTTTTAGTATCACCTCAGCCCTTTTGGAACCCCATAAGATACATTACCAAAATCATTTCCAAGCACAAGATTTGCAGTCAGGTGCAGTTGAGCCAGTACCAGAGAAAAGTACCAGTCGTCTTGCACCTATTCCATATCTATTGATCTTGGTCTTTGACGGTCTTGTTAGTACGTGCCTCTGCTATTGCATTATGAAGGGAGAGTGGCTGTTACCTGCTTCACACACCATGCAGGTGGCCTGACCCTCTCGGTCCTGGAAGCTTCCAGAGGGGCAGGGTTCAGGGATGGCACTACCCAGGTGACAGAAGTGTTCTGCTGGGCATGGCCACGCTGTGGCCTGGGTCTGACCAGGTGGGCACCAGAAACCTGGAAGAAGGAAGACATACACTTGGAAGACACCTCTGATGACAGATGATGTTGATGACAGGTGACAATACAGGTGACCAAACAGGTAATATTGTAGGTGATATCACAGGTAAGCAGACAGCTAGCAATGCAGGGCACTTTATTGGGAACATTGCAGGTGATGTAACAGGACATGAGGCTATATGATGCAGGGACCTACCTGGGCTGCAGGGTCCAGATGGGGTCTGGAGGCCAGCAGCCCTGCAGTAGAAGCCTGCAGGACAGGGCTGGCAGTCAGACAGTCTAGACAACCCCTCTACTGGAGAGAAGCTCCCTGCTGGACACAGCTCGGGCTCCCCTGTAGCCTCGCCTGAGGGATGGAGAGGGAGAGAGAGAGAGAGAGACAGGGTGAGACAGAAGAAGGAAGAGGAAGTAAGAGAAATACATTTTGAAAATATGAGACTTTTTCAAAACATTTGCCACATGTCTGTCAGCAGCCTTACCACAGTAGGTCCCTGGGGGACAAATGCCGCCTGTCTGTCCATCTGAGGGCTTGGGGTGGATGGCCCCCACTGTGCAGAAGTAACCTGGAGAACAGGGGCCCATTGGAAGGGCCAGACCTGTGGGCCACACAGACAACCAACACAGTCAATCAACAAGCTCTAAAAATCTGACAGTTCTGTCAATCAAACTATATTGTTCATCATTAGCCCTGCCATTCAACAGAACAGTCAATAAATCAATACCGTCACTTAAACAGCACAGTTGCCTAACAAGAACAGTCAATCAAACAGTGCTTAATTGAACAGTTGACCAACTGTCAATAAAATAACATGATCACTTGAACAGCCTTGTCAATCAACCTATCTTTTAGCAGGATGTCATGTCTGCTACCTGAGACGTTGCAGAAGGTGCCTGGCAGGCAGGGCAGGGGTTCCGAGCTGCCTGAGGGGCAGTAGAAGCCCTCCTGACAGCGCCCCCCGGTGGAGGTGGCGGGACACAGGCAGTTGGCGTTGGTGTAGTTGTCCAGGTCAAAGGGCTGGGAGTTCCATGCTGCAGACACACAGAACCAGCCTGGAGGGGGCGGGGGGGACAGAGAGGGAGGAGGACAACAGAGTGTGACGCTGCAGTCTTCCAGCCTGGGAGCTTAAGACAAGGCAGCAGAGCCCAGAGGCCCACTGACCTGCCTTGCATTTCCCAGACACAGCAGTGAGATGCTCCTTCTCGCAGTAGTGACCAGGGGGGCAGGGCAGGCAGCTGTCCAGGGTCTGAGTCATGGGCTCTGGGTTGTAGTAGCCTCGGGGACAGGGGAACTGGGTGGCGTCCTTGGTGCCTGCACACGCACACGTAGACACACATGCACGGAAACACACACCACACATAGACAAACACACAACACACGTAGACACACACACACACCACATGTAGGCACACACACCACACGTAGACACACACACACACCACATGTAGACACACATGCACGGAAACACACACCGCACGTAGACACACACGCACCACGCGTAGACACACACACATACACACCACACGTAGACACACTCACATGTGGTGTGCATTACTGCTGATATTATAGGCTTGTGATAAGAACGGTGTTGTCACACTGGGTTTAGCTGGAGTAGTCAATACAGTGTGAGAGTCAGTATTAGAAGGATAGAAGGGAGCAGCCAGCAGACTGTGTGGTACCGTCAGGACAGTAGAACCCTGGAGGGCAGGGGAAATGTGTGTAATTGCTGGTCTTCCCAGGGCAGTAGTAGCCAGCCTGGCAGCGGGAGCAGAGCGTGTGTCCTGTCAGGTTGGCGTAGGAGCCTGCGGGGCAGGGCAGAGGCTGGGCGCTCCCTGTGGGACAGTAGTGAGCAGGGGGGCAGAGCTCTGTGGAGTGCAACACACCAGATTACTATGGATTACACACGGGCAACTAGCCACAATCTGTCAGGACGGAACACATCAGATAGCTGGATTGTTGAACAAAATTCGACATTTTGACCACTGCTTCCTTACCCCCGCAATCAATCCAGATGAATCATCCACACCTAACTGATGTGATATTGATTGACTGGAGTCTTTACTGCAAGCTCATCTGCTCTGCTGGGTTATTTGTCTGCGATTAACAAGGTGTTTGAATGGACTGGGTGTAGTCGGCTCCGGCGCCAGCCCAGGTTTGTGTTTGTGTTAGTGGGCCCCGGCCCAGCTGCCCTACCTTTGGCAGAGCTGCTCCCCCCGGGGCAGTAGAAGCCCTCAGGACAGGGCCCAGAGGGCCGGCTCAGACCCTCAGAACCACACAGCTGCCCCGCCGGGCAGGGGCTGCAGCCAGAGGCCTCCCTCACATGCAGGCTACACACACACACACACATACACACACACACACATACACACACACACACACATACAGACATACATACACACACACACATAAACACACACATACATACATACATACATACATACATACATACATACATACATACATACATACATACATACATACACACTGTTAGGCAAGGTATTGGTGACTGACACACAAATTTGTTGATACCGACTGACAATTGAATATGGGAATTCCAAGGTGGTGATTATTTGTTCACAGACCTATTAGAGAAGGTTCCCAGTGGGCAGGGCTGTGGTAGGCTGGTGCCCTCTGGACAGTACCGCCCCACAGGACAGGCCCCTCCCACTCCAGTGCTGATGTTTCCATCCGGGTTTCTGAAGTTGATCCCAGCCAGACAGTAGTACCCGGCCTGGCAGGCTCCGGTAGGTGCAGACAGACCCCAGTCCTCGCAGTACAGCCCTGGCACACAAACACACACTGCCAACGTCATAACAAGCCTTAATCTAATGTGTGAGCGATCATTTCGTTTGATGAATTACGATGAGGTTTCTGCTCTCTATTCTACTGGCATGAGATGGGTCTGTGTAAACACTCCTGGTGTTCAGTTGAAACTTGGTTTTGAATGTTTCCATCAGGAGAGAGGAAAACCTCTCAGTACAGCAGACCTGTATCAGACCTTCTAGTTCTACAGTTTACTTTCGTACTAAATACGTGTTCTGCTCCTGTCTTGAGTCTCTTCCTGTTTTGTTGTGTTAAAAGTCACTGCCTTCCGAATTGCAAGGGCTGGAAAACAAACGCCATGCCATGTTCTCAAACTGTCCAATACCGTAACATCTCCTGCTCTCCCTCCGTCAGAGGGCAGTAGAAGGGGACGTGCGTGTGGGTCAGTAGGTCACCTGCAGGACACAGCTGACACTGCTCCACCTGGCCCAGGCCTGGCTGGGGGCTGTAGGTGCCAGGGGGGCAGGGCAGGATGCCCTCCACGCTGCCCCCGAGGCAGTAGTACCCTGCTGGGCAGGTCTGCGGACCCTCACCGAGGGGGCAGTAACTGCCTGAAGGGCAGTTCTCACACTCCTCCGAACCTGAGTTTACAGAGATCGGGACATTAGGGATGTTAATAGCTGCACATCGCATATCTAAATAGCAATTTATCACGTTTAAAGTTGAATTAAATCACGCAGCAATGATAATTTGATCACACTGTTAATTTCATTACATTGTTGTTCTAATTGGATTGCATTACAATTCTAATTATTTCACATTTATTGACGTTAACATAATTATTCTATCATATTAACATGCTAATCGTATCACGTATTTATTTCATCAGCTTTCGTTACGCTAATTCAGCCTGCTCGGAGAAGGAAGAGAGAGGCCACCTGTGGTGTTGGAGAAGCTGCCCTCGGGGCAGGGGATGGGGGCGGTGGAGCCCATGGGACAGTAGTGACCAGCAGGACACCTGTCTCCTGTCATTCCATCAGTTGGGGTTGCAGAGGAAGCTCCACCCTGGCAGAAGTACCCTGGAAGACAGATCAAAGAGATCATTAGATGCTTCTGATCATTTCAAGTCGGCCTCTCAGTGAAGAGGAAGTTACATCGATTAGTTGTCCGGCCCCCACCTGCAGCACAGACTCCGGAGGGCTGTGTGAGAGCAGAGGTGTTGCAGTGCAGTCCTGGGGGGCAGGGCCAGCAGGAGTCCAGCCCAGGGGCCCCTTCCTGGGTGCTCCAGGTTCCTGCTGGACAGGGCCTTTCTCTGGGGAACCTAGTTCCCGCTGGGCAGACGTAGCCCTCGGGACACACTCCTCCAAAGGCCTGATCCACCTGGAGAATCCACAACAAAGGACTGAGAGAGGGTTTAGGGGTTTGGTGTGTTTAGCTGTGGGGTGGTGTGTGTTTAGGGGTGGAGTGCTGTGTGTTTAGGGGTGGTGTGCTGTGTGTTTCGGGTGGGGTGGTGTGTGTTTAGCTCTGGGGTGTCAGCAGTACCGGGGTAGGGGTAGTTGCTCCCCCGCTGCAGTAGAAGCCAGGCTCACAGAGGCCCTGCGGGGCAGAGAGGCCTGAGCTGCTGCAGAACAAGCCTGCCTCACAGATCCTGCAGTGCTGCTTCTCTGCTCCTCCTGGCTGGTCTGAGTAGGAACCCTGGACACACACAGAAGCACGCACACACGTATATGCAATCCGAGGCACACACACAAACACAAAAGCACAAACACACAGCAACAATGTTAAAACCACAAAGTCAGTCTATAAATCAATACAATCCAATTTACACAGCAAACGTTCTGCAAGTGGAGCAGGTAAGCTGCTAAGTGAGAAAGATACAAGTCAGAGCATTAAAATGCCATCCTCAGCAAACAGGGCTGCCTGAGCTGAGAGAGACTGCTGCTCTGGTCTTCCTTGTTATCCATCATGTTAGAGCAGGTACTGACAGGAGGGCAGGGCCAGGGAGAGGACGTGCCCAGGGGACAGTAATGTCCTGGGGGGCAGAGGGGGGGCCGAGACAGGCCCGTCTGGTTGCAAAGCTGGCCGGTTGGACAGGATATGCACAGCGACTGGCCTCGATCCTGAGGGAGGAGGAAATTAGAGAGGAGAGATGAGTGGAGAGGAGGGGAAGAAGCAGAAGAAGGGAGGAGGGGGGGGGGGGCAGGAGAAGAAGCCAGGGAGATAAGGGAGAGGAGAGAAAGGGGGGACATGAGAAAGGAGAGAGCAGAGGCGAGGACATATGAGAGGGCAGAGGGAGGCAGCAGGGAGAAGAGAACACAAAGGACAAAAGGACTCTCAGAGGATCATAAAGCACAGTAGAATAACAATACAGCCCACAGGGATGTATAGGGAAATACTATTAGTCTAACCAACAGGTCTCCAATCCAACATGCAGGTACACAACAACTATTGCCCAACAGAGTTTGAACAGCAGACATGGTAAAGTGTGTAGGACGATCTGAAAGGTCATACAGGTTGGAAGGTGCCTGGGGGGCATGGCTGGGCCCTGGACGCCCCCTGGAGGGCAAAGTGCCCCTCCTCAGCCTCATTCTGGACAGGCGATGCAGAGCCACCCGTACAGTAGTAACCAGGGAAACATGGGCCTGTGGGAGAGGTGCTGTTGGAGTCCCGGCAGTAGGAGCTAACAGAGACACAAACACAGTGAAGCTACTCAACAGGAAATACTTCCCTGATTCGGAGATATTAATGTGTAGTGTGGGAGTTCAACACTCATTTTAGTGCTTCGGTTTAATACTGGAAACGTCTGGAAAGTAAGCCATGAACTATTCAATTATTCAGTGAATAATCAGCATTAATAGCCTGTTTACTTGCTATAACTTCTCTCTAGACAAGTCATTATACAAACGGGTTAAATGACTTTTGCGGAAGCCTAAATGAGCTTCAGAGTGTGTGTGTGTGTGTGTGCGTGTGTGCGTGTGTGTGTTCTGGGGTGGGGTGGGAGAGTGAGCAGTTACCCAGGGGGGCAGGAGACACACTGCAGGGGGCTGCGAAGACCAGAGCTGCTGCTGAAACTACCAGGTGGGCAGGCAGAGGGGGAGGCGGAGCCAGAGGGACAGTAGCTGCCTGCTGGACACACCCCTCCACTCAGTCCATCTATCGGAGTCTGGGAGAGGGGGGCCAAAACACATACATACACACACACACACACACACACACACACACACACACACACACACACACACACGCACCCGCACACACACACACACACACACACACATGGGCAATGACATACAGACATAGTTACACACATAAGTAAACACACACACACACCACACATAGGCATGTACATACAGACAGTTACACACATGTAAACACACACGCACCACACACATACACAGAGCACACGGCGTTCTGACTAATGTGGCTATTCTTTTAGAGGCAGCCAGCACAAACTTGCTTTTGAATGCTTTCAAATGATGACAAATGTTTCATAAACACTCAAATAAAAATGTGCTTCCTTGTGGCAGGATTCTCATCTATCAAAAGTTTTCTCACCATGTAGCAGAGTTTTCTGGTACACACAGTGCAAAGCAACCCCATTAAAACAGGGTTAACAAATTAAGAGAGCTAGCCTAATTATCAGATTAAGATTAATATAAAGATTAGGATGTTCTTCAACTAGAGCATTTTGTGCATTAGCAACAGCTGGCCGGCCCCTTACAGCTGATGTGGCGTGCTGTCTGCAGTAGAAGCCCTCTGCACAGTCCCCAGTGGGGGCAGTCAGGCCCACCCCGCTGCAGTACCGACCTCCCCCACAGGGGACGCACTCTGACACGTCTCTGAGGGCATGGCGAGGGCTGTAGGTGCCCTCCACACATGGCTCTGGAGCAGAACTGCCCTCAGGGCAGTAGAAACCCTTACATGGAGAAAGAGCAGAAGAGAGAGAGTAAGAAAAGGCTGTATACTAAAGGAGTGAGAGGCATTGTATCCCCCCAAATAATATGGATAGGTTTTAGTGTGATATGTTTGAATGAAAGAAATACAAAAACCTGAGCCCACCTCTGGGCAGACAGTGGCTGTGTGTGTTCCAGGCCTGTCACAGTAGTGTCCTGCAGGGCACGTCACACACTCCTCTCCACTGTGACCACGGGAGCTGCTCCTGTAGAAGCCAGACTGGCAGGGGAACATGGTAGGGTGCCCAGTGCCAAGGGGGCAGTAGTGGCCATCTGGGCACTCACCTGTCTGCATATGCACACACAGATACATGGGCCCCATTTAGAAACTTGTACGGAAGTATATAAATGGTATATGCATACAATACATGTTAATGTGGCATGCAAAAAAAATCATTTCTTGCCAGTTCAAGGCGAC
This sequence comes from Plecoglossus altivelis, assembly GCA_036571765.1. Classification (NCBI taxonomy): domain Eukaryota; kingdom Metazoa; phylum Chordata; class Actinopteri; order Osmeriformes; family Plecoglossidae; genus Plecoglossus; species Plecoglossus altivelis. Next base: position 13,533,378 of record BROE01000005.1, read on the forward strand.
TAGGGGCAGGAGAGAGCTTACAGGCTGTGTGATTGGTTCCTCCAGAGGCTGCTGGGAGTAGCAGTACTTCCCCTTAGGGCAGGGGACGCACTCTGACTCGTCACGCAGGCCAGGCTGTCTGCTGTAGGTCCCATTTGGACAAGGGACAGGGTTGGGGTCCTGGAACAACAAAAGCCAATTTATCGTTGTTTGTAATGAGGCCTTTTATGTGTTGACCCATGCGTGCCACTTACAATGCCACCCCCAGGACAGTAGAACCCTTTGGGGCAGAGAGAGGCAGAGCGCTGTGGGTCCCTGGCCAGACCCTGGGAGCAGAGTAGGCCGGGGGGGCACACCATGACCATCAGCATGGCCTCCTCGCTGGTGGTCTCGTTACTGCAGTAGTGGCCCTGGCGACACGCTGAACACTCTACTGAGCCCTCGTCCTGCACAAGGACAGGAGACAAGGAGAATGGGTTAGGTGAAGGGATTGGTAAGGGCAGTGATTTACCAAATCATTGTTTTTGAATATTGAATTTAGAGTACGAATAGCGGTGGTGTAGATGAGCCTAGAACACGCGCTGTTGATTGTTCAAAGAAGACGTGAATGAGAGTTACTCTGAACTATCACGCACAAGTAGAATGAATGGGGAAACATTTCAGCCGGTTAATTTCTCTTTGCTGTAACTAGTTTATAGCCTTGAGATGATCATTTAGAAATACAGGGTGGAGAATATATGTTGGTTTGAGCAGGATGAACATATGCAAGAGAGGAAAGAGAGGAAGGTGAGGAGACAATGTACAGTTATTCCTAGAGAACATACTATAGACAAGACGAAGAGCATTCATGTTGACCTCAATAGGAAAATAGGCCAATCAGAGGGCCATGTGTGAGGAGGCTGATAAACACGTCCAATCTAGCATGAGTCCGTCTGTCCACCAGTCACAGAGTCACTTACTGAGTAGCTGCCAGCTCCACACACACGGGGACTGATGGTGGCTGGAAGGAGACAAAAATAACCAGCAGGGCAGGCAGAGCAGTCCTCCAGCCTCTGGCCTCCTTTCTGCTGGCGGAATGTGGATCTGAGGAGACACGAGGGGGGAGGCAAGGAGGCGAGGGAGGACACAAGTAGAAGGCCAGCAGAGGAAAGGGTAGATAGGGGACACGGAATAGATTAGATTAGATCCTGTTACTCCTCCTCCAGCTCCGCATCCCCCACCGCTTCACAACTCCTCCATCTCCACATCAGCCACCACTTTACCCTCCTCCCCCTCCCCCAACTCTTCTCTCTCCTCCTCTCCTCTCCCTCTTACGGTGGACAGGGTGTGGGCTTGGAGGTGCCCTCTCTGCAGTAGGACCCCTGAGGACAGGGCTGGCAGTCCTCTCTCCGCGTGTTGCCCATCCTGCTGCTGTAGGAGCCTGCCTGGCAGGGGAACTGGGACCCATATGTGGTCCCTGGTGGGCATGGATTCAGGAAGTTAAAAAAAAAACTTTAATGTATTTTTGCCTAAGTAAGGAATAGAATCTAAGGTCTGATTTGCTATTCTATGATTTATTTATATTTTTGAAATAGTATTCACATGAATACTTATGTGAAACGCGTATATGATATGATCAAGTAAATGTGCTGCACTCTGAACATGATGTGCTTCTATACCTTGGGGGCAGTAGTGGCCAGAACTGCACCTCCCTGTGGGGGCTCCTGCCCCAGCCAGGCAGTACCATCCTGGGGGGCAGGGCTGACACTCTGCCTCCTCCTCCAGGCCGCTACGCCCGCTCCAGCTGCCTGCAGGGCAGGTGTGCTGGGTGGGGAACCTGGTGCCGGGGGGGCAGTAGTGCCCTGGGAAGCAGGAGAGGGGTGGTCTCTGGAGTCCCCCAGTGCCTAGGGAGGACCAACACAATGTCAGCTTACCTCTTTGTTAAGGAAATCATCACCATGATCATTGGTGTTATCAACATTACTTGCTCATCATCATTCAGTAGCCTTGTCTTATGTCTTATGAAAATGATCTAATCAAAGTCCAGAAGGCTGATGTTTTGTCCAGATATATTATATTGTTAAATCATGTGGACCAACCCCGTAGGCAAGCATATCGTGGCGGGCAACGTAGACACTGTGAGCGATCAGTCAGGTCTGTGCGGTTGCTCAGCGTTCCTGGAGGACAGGCGTTGGCAGGAGCGTTGGGTGTGGAGGAGCCAGGAGGACACACGTATCTAAACAGATGTAAACAGGAAGTGAACAGGAAGTGAACAGCAGGTGCTAGACATTGTTATCCGGTGAGTTCTATGTTTGGTCCCGGGTGTAACGGACGTACCCTTGCATGCAGTCCTGGTCCGGTGCTCGGAGCCCCACCTGGGTGCAGGCTCTACCAGGGTGACACTCTCTGCAGTCGCCCAGCTCGTCCTGCCCCTCCAGGGGATTGAAGGTGCCCGGCGGGCAGGGCACAGGGTCACTGGTGCCCTCAGGGCAGTAGAACCCCCCTGGACACTTCAGACAGTCTTTTACACCTGTGTGTGAGGGGGGGGGGGAGGTGGAGCTCTACACTTCTATATTATAACTGTGTGCTGCACTGTGATCATGAGTGCATTGAATCTACAGAAAACTTGAATTCAGTATTGAGAATCATCACACCAACTAGCCTGTTCTAAATCTGAAACCTCTAACCATGACCAGTACCCTGGACAGGTTCCTTACTGATAGCCCCCTGGTGAGGGGTGAAGGTTCCTCCAGGACACGTGACTTCCTCTAGAGTACCAGCTGGACAGAACCTCCCTCTGGCACAGGCCAGGCCTGGACCCGCTGAGCCTGACATACACACACATACATGAACACATACACACGCACACATGCACACAGGTGAGAAACCCACATGCACAATAGTACAAGTATATACATGCACACACAGACGACAAGGAATTGAAAATTGAAAGCAAGCAAGCTTATTTCCCTCTCATATCATCTCTCAGTCGCTCCCATATTACCATCTGTTCCCTGCTGCGTGTGCAGTAAACACATGTGAATTGCTATCAGTCCAGACATCCTAGCCTCAGCCCTTTTCCTCCATCCTCACCTTCAGGACAGAAGCGTCCCTCAGTACACCTCCTGCAGGCTGCCCTACTTGTCTGGCCCAGTTGTTCCCCTGCTGTGCCGGGAGGGCAAGGTGACCCGTGGGGGGTGGAGGTGCCCTCCTCGCAGTAGTACCCCAGGGGACACAGGAAGTGAGTGCCAGGCCTGCTCTCACTGCCCTCCAGACAGTAGAACCCTGGAGAGGGGTGAGGTGGTATTTATAGAAAGGGTGGGGTATTCATAGAGGGGGTGGAACATTTTTTATATTGTGTTTTAAATAGCTGTTTGCAACAATGAAAGAACAAAAGCAATTTCCGCACAGCAAGAAAACTTGAAATGTCCATGAGACGTTATTATGAGTTTCAGGTGTCACAATTGATCAGTCACAATGAAACTGGTGTAGCTCCAGTGATTTCAAGAGGTTGGGGTGTGGAGGTCCTGACCCACCAGCAGGACATGGAGGGCAGTCTCCCAGCTTCTGAAGCCCCTCTTTGGGACCGTAGGAGCCTGCGGGACACATAACCGCCAACCCTCCAACACAGTAGTGGCCTGGTGCAGAACGGGATGGAGTCAGTCCGGACACACACACACACGGTCCACACATACACTCAGGCACAGATATACACACACAAACCTAAGGGGCAGACCAGGCAGGCAGGCCCCTCCTCAGTGTTCTTGTAGGTTCCAGGAGGGCAGGTGATTGGCTGATCTGACACCTCAGCCTGTTGCCGTCCTGTAGGATTCCATCGCCGTGCCACACTGCCCCTGCATGGCAAGGAGGTGTTTTTACAGGGGTGGCAGTGAGTCTGCCCAAGCAGAGAGGAATGTTGAGGAGGACAGGACAGAGGCTGACTCATTCCACTGTTTGGACAGTATTGACCTGTGGATACAGGAAGTACACTGGTGAGTCTTAACCGAAAGGAAGAAAGGGAATGTCACTCAAACAAAGAAAGCCCTGTTTCAATCTGCTTGGTGATAATACTTTAACATGCTTTTAGTAATCTCTCTCTCTTCTGTTCCAAAGAGAGACAAAGTCAGTATCTTGCCTGCTGGACATGGGAGACATTGGGCACTGCACACTGTGGAGTAGAGGCCTGGAGGACAGGAAAGGCACTCTGTCTGGTTCCTGTTGGGTTCCTGGCCTGGCCCACACTGCAGAAGAACACACACAGCTGGATCAGAGGTGAAAGAGCGGGGCCTGAACAACAGCGAGCACAGGAGGACGCTAAGACTGTGACACCATCCCCTCAAACCAGACCTGCTTCTTCAGTGAAAAGCATCACTGTTTTTAGTCTTAGGAGGAGGGGGATTCCTCTTTGGTCTAATGGTAGACATTGCAGTCCATGAGGGCTGCGATTTGAATCCCTTCTGTTTCACCAACCTTCTGAGGGTATCCAGAGGAGCAGATGGACCCCAGGGGGCAGGGCAGGCAGTGGAGCACCCCCTGAGGAGAGTGTTGTCCTGGGGGACAGACAGTGAGGAGGACTTCCTGGTCTGGATCACAGGAGAACCCAGCTGGACACAGCCTGCAGTCCACCCTGTCTTCAGCACTGACCAGGCCTGATGGACAGGTCTGAGTATGACACATAGCATGGGACGCATAAATACAACATTCATACAAAAACCACTGAATGACTGAACAGCTGTCTATGGACTTCATATTTAATGGTACTCTATATATTAAGTGAATTCTCCATTTAGGGTGTTTTTCTATTTACAATGTGCTCCCATCTCAAAGACACACATCTCAAGGATTTAATGGAGGTATTGATGGAAAGCAGCACTGGGTTCATCCAACAAAATAGCACGAGCCTCCAGACCTCAAGGCTTTCATCGCTCCTCACCTTGCAGTCATCCTCACGTCCTCGAGCAGGGTAGAGGTTGTAGGTTCCTGCAGGGCATCTTCTGGGAGCCCATACACCACCCAGACAGCTGAGCGCAGGGAGAGGCAAACATAGTCTTAATCTCCAGAGCTCACCATGTCTGGTGTCTCAGTGTAGCTGAAATCATGTTCAGGACATTACTTGTCGTTGGGGTTTAATATATGTAGCTTACAAGTGCCCTGAGGGACATTCCATGCAGAGTTGATGGGAGAAGAAGGTTCCTGCAGGACACAGGTCCTGGCTGGCCTCGGCAGCCTCTCCTCCTGACCCTCCCCCAGCCTCTCCCCCAGCCTCTCCTCCAGCCTCTTCACTGGCCCCTCCTCCTGACACTTCTGCTGCATCTCCCACAGCCCATACTCTAGCCTTTTCCTCTGACTCACTTCCAGCCTCTTCCCCAGCCTTTCCTCCAACCTCTTCACTGGCCTCTCCAACCTCTCCTGCAGCACTCACTCCTGTCTCTCCCCCACCCTCTCCTTCAGCAGCCTCCATGACACCCTCTCTTCCAAGGACGAAGTCTGAAATCTGACCCAGGACTCCTACATAGGGTGAGAAAAACAAAACAACTAAAAATAATCATATTTAAATCTAGACAGAGGTTTTGGTCACCAAAGACCGCTTAAGAAATACAAGCAAATACAAGTTTGCGGTGCACAGTTTAGCCCAGGTTTCCCCCAGTAGACATGAATATGATGAAGTCACGTCCCACATAGTTCAGGCTGAATACGTACCAGTGAGCAGGACTGGCTGTCCAAGCAGAGGACTGATCCTGCAGGCTAACAGACATAGTACAAACACAAAACACCACGCATGCATTCTTGGTGATCTTTCCTCTAGTCCTGTCTCGCTCAGTATCTGGTGTGTGTAAGCCCAGTGTGGCCCATCTCTGTCGATGGTCTGTATCTGCACTCTCGTCCCTGGGATGAGAAAGTGGAGAGCAAGAGAAAGTAACATGTCACCTGAGCCTAGGGTTGTCTGCTGAGAGAACATAATCGTATTCAACATGGGCTCCTGTTACCCGCTGTGGTTCTTTCATAATGGATGAATCCACAGAGCTAGCTGCACACTGCACGCTCCCTTATCTAGAACCTTCTTTGCTTCTGTCCAAGATGTGTGTGTGTGTGTGTGTATAGGTGTGTGCATCCTATGACAACCATGGTGTCTTAATCCAGGACACAGCAGACACCAGATGGGAGAGAGCAGATATGCTGCTAAAGAAGACTGCTCTGTTATCCTCAGAAGATACTGACTGTTCTGAGCACCGGGGGAAGTTTCCTGTTATGGTTCATACATCCAGAAGTGTGGGAGAGCGTTGTGGCTGTGTGGATCCTTGGCTTTCTTGTAAACATCACACCTCAGTCAACCAAATGTGAACTGTTACAAATCATAAATAAACCATTATACAAGTGACAACATGAAGGCGAAACTGCAACGCTGTTTATATCGTGTTGGCTTGGTAAATAATATAATCTGAAAGCGAGATTGAGTTTTTCACAAGGGGGGACTATTTCCACTGATGTTTTCACAGAGCAGGCTGGAGCTGGAGGTTGTTTTCCTTTACAAGCCTTCATCTAACATGCCATCTAACTACATAGTCTGGTGGCCTTGTTTGCCTTGCCAAAGTTGTCGTTAGAACTGGGTTTTTTTCCCCCAAAAGCAACGCTCTGCTGATGGAAAGTTGCACGTTGTTCACCAGCATGGCATCCTGTCGAAAGCCACTTCCTTTCTCCTATCTCTGGTGTGCACACAGCTCCCCTCCCTACTCACAGCGCTACAACTGCGTCTGCCTGGTTCACACCCTCACATCCATCACTGCTGTCACTGCTCAGTCAACTCATCTGAAAGGTCGGAGAAAGTTCCCAGCATATCTGAATATGATGCTGCTAGTCTCTCTCAGCTTGGCATGGCTTCTGATTCCAGGTAAAATATATCGTATGCGATTTGATAGTACCCAAACAGAATAGGCTGTTTGTTTACCAGACACTTTCATCCAAATCACCAGACAAGTGGTGGGTTGGATCCTGCAACCTTTAGACTTGCTGTCTTGTGCTGCAGCACTGAGCTCTCTCTCTAATCCTTTCAGACCCAGCTCCCATGCATCCTCCAGGGCTGCTGGAATGATGCTGATGCATTCTTTATCATATTTGTTATGACTACGGAGTTGCTGACTTCGTGTTTTCACTTGTTTCCATTGTTCCCTTTATAGCTTCAATGCACTGAAGATTTGGTATCATGTTCTCATCAGTCACGTAACTCTCACGTGTTCTGTGGTCTGCTCTTTGTATATGGTCAGCTGTGGGTTCTGATAGTTCTACATCACTACCTTTTGCTGTTCTCATCAGTCTGCTCAGAGGCTCAGTCTTGCGTCTTTCTCATTTCAGATCCAGTGTCGTGTGTGGGTGCACAGACAAGGCCTGAGATGTTGCATGTGGTCCTGGGCCAGGATGTGGTCCTGAACTGTACCTACAACTGCTCCTCTGGCTTCATCAAGGGCTGCTGGGTCAAACAGGTTCTGAAAGGGGCCCTGGCAGAGGGTCACCAAGATATGCATTGTCAGTCCAAACTAAAGGGTGACCTCTGCACTTTGTCCCGGACGTTGTCTAGCGTGACGGTAAACGACACGAGGTACAACTACACCTGTGTCACCGAGGACATGGGGCAGGTGGAGCTGCCACGATGGACGGAGAGGGTGGTGCAGCTGCTGGTGCAGCTACCTCAAGGTAGGGGAGAGGCTGGGGAAGAGGCTGGGGAAGAGGCTAGGGGAGAGGGTGGAGGGTCTCAGACGATATAAATACGATAGCACCCCTGTCTTTTTGACTGTGATACCTTTCATGGAGAGGAGCTGCTTCCAGGGTTTACCACTCATGTCTTTTAAAGAAAACCCACAATACTTTACACATTTTGAGGTCGTTTTTTGGAGCCGGAGGTCTGTTGTATTTTCATTCTGTCGGGTTCCACGTACCTGCTCTTTTATGCTGTTTTATCGCCGCTGTGCAAAGCTGGCATCAGACATCCAAGTAAATCACTGTTCCCCCCAGATACTTTGGACCTCTCTGGCCAGATGGTCTCTTCACCAGCTGAGACCACAGCTGCCTCAGGTGAGGTTGTTATGAATAAACACTCAATTCATATCATCATATTCATCCCTATCGTTCACAGATATGATTAAATCATAATGTACTCAGCAGAGGTACTGTTGAGACCAGTGTTTCTTTCATAAGGGGGCATGGATTTCAAGATCAACCAAGCACATGGGACTCATGAAGAGCAATGATGAATACAATTGTAAATATGATCTTGAATGTAACAGACTGTTGGTTGACCTACTGGCTACCATCCCCTGTGTTCCAGATGTATCAAAGACCACCATGGTAAAAGAAGATCAAGTCGATGATCAGGGTAGGGAAACGCACACCGCAATGTTATTCAATGAATTCATTTCTATATTCAATTTTCCACAAATGTATTTGCCATGCACACAATTAGAGGTCCTAATCCAATACACATGCATATATAATTGTACTCAATAGAAAATTTACATAAAAACAATACACGTCATTGAACGAAATTGATTCAATACAAATGTATTCTGAAATCACTGTTGGCCTACAGAAGCGATTGCTCTTGTGCACACAGCCTGTACAAACTGCCTTCTCTTGTGTTGATTGTAGAGGAGTCCACAGGTGTCAAGGTGTTAGCAACAGTCTCCGTTGTGGTTGCCGTGGTGTTGACAGCACTAGCGGCACATCTGTGCTTGAGTCGTGGAAGAGGCGCCAAAGGTGAATATGTCCCACAAATGGTATGATGTTATCGGTCAAATCAGTGTCAGAAGGATGGACTATGTGACTAAAGTATGGACTATGTGACTAAAGGATGGTCTATGTGACTAAAGTATGGACTATATAACTAAAGTATGGACTATGTGACTGAAGTATGGACTATGTGACTAAAGTATGGACTATGTGACTGAAGTATGGACTATATGACTAAAGTATGGACTATATGACTTAAGTACGGACTATGGACTATGTGGGTCAATGCCTTTGACTTCCTTATGTGTTTCAGGAAATCCTGCTCTTACATCTGTCAAGTAAGAAATACAATTGTGGTATTTTATTCATAGTATCGCCATTTGCATTATTACACTTAACATTTATTTTAACACATTTCTTTCACACAACACACTTGAGCTATCATATTACAACTTGTTGCGTGGTGTGATATGTCTCTGTTTGCTAAGCCGTAAACCATGATGCGGAGGTAACCAGATGGCAGTGAGAAAGACTCATTCTGTCTTTTGCAGGACTTCCGCAGAAGATACTCAGGTTGCATGCTACACAGCAACAGGTAAACATTTGTGGTATCCTGAGGCATATTTGTGGAAATCTCCAAGCAGCCAATGCTCCTGATAAGTGTTGTAGATAATGTTTGATATCTCCCAGGCCCAAGCTCTGCAGCACCAGAGAAGGTGGCCCTGAGAATAACACCTCCTGGTAAGATGTCAGCAATACATGAATTATCTATACGCTTCATGCAGCTCCCCTGCCCTATCTGTCAGCACTGAGCTGCCCCTGTCAAACTGAATGTGTGTGGGTGAGTGAGGAGGGGGGGTGCATGTGTGGGTGAGTGAGAGGGGGGGGTGCATGTGTGTGTGAGTGAGGAGGGGGGGTGCATGTGTGGTTTATAAAAAGTACAACATTTGAGTTGAATGCTTTGTCACTTTCCCTTAGCTGTTGGAAAAATGGGAGATTTGCATGGCTTCCTGCTTAAACCCATAAGTAGTGCGAGTTTTGTCTGGATCTGCAGGAGCCCTGCGACTATAGGTACAGATTCGTGACGAGCCTGATATGGAGTTGGACGAATGCGTCGAGCTGTAGTGTGATAGTGAGCCGAGTAGTAGACTGAGCGAGGATTGCATGTGTGGGTGGTAAGGGGGTGTCACAGTGCATTTTGTGCTTTTCATGAGAGAAAGCATGTTTGTAGCTAGCCATCACACGTGTCGTATGTACAAGGGAAGAAGATGTGCATGTAGGTGTGATGTTAATGTGGATGAGTTTGGAGAGACACAGGTACTACATTGTTATGATGTGAGATGTGAAGATGTGGTAGGCGAGATGCTGATTTTGGTGTGGTGTCGAGATGATATAACGCGCGCTGCTACCTTGTATGTGATGCGTTGGATGATCAACCTATGATCTATGGTACCTGCTGAAGAGCTGGAGATCATCTAAAAAGATTGCCATGGAATGTGTCAACTGTATGAAACTGAATTGAAGTGTATAAAGGGACTTAGCAAAATATTGCCGTGGAAAGTGTGTGGTGTGAGTCTTTTGATCTAGAGGGTGAGCGATGTTCCACCGCTTGGACATTGTGAACATCACACAAACACATGTTGTAATATGCGTGTGTTTGTGTGTGATGGCCTCCTCTTCCTGCCCCCTTAGATGACCAGAGTGACCACGAGGTTCCTTACGCTGACATCATGATCACTGTCCGAGGATCCAGTATACCAGAGCTCCAAGGCTCCTTCCTGTCTGCTGGAGACCGCAAGGAAGTGGGTCACGCTGCATTACCACGTCAAAACAAAACACATCACATCCACAATGCTGCACCACTCTCACAAGTTGGCATCACTCCCCACAACTGGTGCTGTATGCCATAATCAGCATAACCAAGTTCTACCAAAACACTATTTTCAGCTTGCTTTGAAAAACGGCAACTTGTATTGTATTTTAGATACCACACTTCAAGTTTCAAATGTTCAAACGTCAACATGAAGTGAATGGTCATGTATTAACGTACAAGCCTTGGGCTCTCTGGTGATGCTGGTTGTGCTGTGTGTCCCCTGCAGCGCTGGAGAGAGGAACCCGGACCAGGCCTCCATTCCCGTGCTCATCTCCAGGCCTGCAGGTCTGCAGACAGGCTGCATCCCTACCCCCGGGAGGTGAACCGCAAGATGAGCACCAGCTCTGAGTACGCTGTCATAACTTACTCGTAGATGGGGCGGATGAAAGGGCCGGATGGGGTGGTGGAGACTGCCTAGGAGGGATGGAGGCGGGAACAGTCATGGAGAGAAGGTGGTAATGGAAAAAGGGGGGGGCGTAAAGCTATTTACAAACACCATTTCCCCTACCCCTCACACTCAGTATTCCCACATTTATCATTTTCTTCCTGTACATCTTTTGTGTATTTCTTGTATCTATTTGTTCTTGGACTGATGTAATGGGTGTGATGGGACGATATAAAACTGTTTAATCGATGGATTAGACTCTTCGTGGTATGATTTTGGTGTTTGTGTTTGTCAAGGTAAATAAAATCACGAGCATAACGTTTTTTTCATTTGCCTCGTTAACTTGAGCCTTTTCGGTGTCCGTACCTCCACGCGTTACCTAGCAACAAGTATTAACAACAACGCTATCGCTTTGACAGTTGTTCATAGACAACAGTTTAAAGCAGTTAAAGTTTTTTTAATGCAATTCTGCTGCTAACTGCATAAAAGGTACGTTTCTACAGGCCTACAACGTGGATATAGTGCAGTTACTGTCTGTCTATATAGCGACAGAGATGTTTGATAAGACATGAAATACACAAATTGAAGGTCTTAGCTAGTTTATGCCGGTGTAAAGGAGTTAGAGTAGAGTCTACTACAACTTCTAAGTAGACTTTAAAGTGATGACCTAGCTTGTACAGAATAACTTTTAGCTCATTCCCTTTTGTATTAAATATTTAAAAGACCATAATTTGCACTAAATACTCATTTTGAAACTTGGTCCCCCCAATGCATTCAGTTTACTAGCGTGTGCCAGGGACAGTGGTGACTGGTAAGCCTCACGTACTAAGCAGTCAGAAGTAGAGGGGTGATGTCTGTTCCATTCTCCAACACCCATTTGCGGGTTCCCCGCGGATTCGGAAGCATTCTGGAGCTTCTGGCGAAAGAGGTTTTGCGAGACCAGCCTCAAGACATCCCATCCTTTGCTGCTCTTTACTTCGAAGGTCTTCTCAAACAAAGAGAAGGTAACTAGTCCCGCCTACTGGTTATTTAGTCTAATGATGCTCGACTCAGAAATGATTGTCTTGTTCTATTGGGTTTGAATTTTTGATGCAGAGAGTGGCATGGATTCTGCAGAGTGGGCTGCCAGACTTGAGGACAGATTCTATAACAACCATTCATTCAAGGTCCATTTTGTTGTTTTTGTTCCTTTGCACTGTAGCGATGTACTGTGCATCAGTCTAAATTGATGAAGAAATACATTTTCAATATGCATTGCCGATAGATTTCAATGCATCACGGAAATCTAATATAATACTGTCACGTACTGCATGCCTGCCATCAGTTATCAGTGTCCTGTCCTCCGCAGTCTTCAAGGGGCCTCAGTCCAACCAAAGTCCAACCAGCCACTGCCTCCCTGAACAGCATCAGCTCAGAGTGAGTGTGCTGGCTGTGCTGACGTGAGCCAGCCGTCAGTTCACCGTGCTGAAGCTACGCCGGAGCAGAGAGACAGCGGGCGGCTGAGTGACAGAACAGGAATGAGCGTAGAGAATTGGATAAATATTTAATAAATGGGGTTTTAATGAGATACTTTGTCCTGACGATCAATGTCGTGACCTGAGAGAACTCCGCCACTGTAGACATGGCATATTGTTGATTAGCCACAGATGATCAAGGACTGTATTATTTGTTGAAAGGAGTTGAGAACAGATTTAGGATGTGACAGGTTATCTAGACTTTAGGAGGGGAGCCAGACACCAGGGGGCCTGATGTGGGATCCTGTGGAAGGTGATGAGGAAGTCTATGGTCAGGACAAGGCAGGGAATCACCACAGGTAGACACTACAACATAAAATGTAGCCATGCAGTGAATTGCAGTGAATTGAGTAAAGGATTTGTTGTTTTAAACATGTTGTACTGTGTATTCACACCTTTGCAGGGAGAAGATAGAGTCATCTGAAGCCAAGAACAGTCCTGCTGTGGGTGGGGAGAGTTCCAAGCTGTCAGAGAGTGAAGGTTCAGATGAGAAAGAGGATGAAACAAACAAAGATGTCATCCCTGCCAGTCCAGCTCTCTCCCAAGAGAGAGCAGGCCGAGGGCTCCCGGACACAGGCGACTCCTCTGACGAGGGCAGACGGTGGACGGAGGAAGGAGAGGAGGAGGCAGCGGACCCTGACCAAGGACGTGCCACTGACGGAGATGGAGATCCTTCTGAGCCTGAACCCTACGAGCCGGCCTCCCTCGGCCGGGCTGCAGACTGGGACGAGGGCTCTGGAGGACTGAGGATGACTGGAGAGGTAGCAGAAGAACCAGACTTAGGATGGGAGGAGGCCCCGTCTGAGGAGGAGGAGGAAGAGTGGGCGGAGCTTCAAGGGGAGGCGGAGCTCGCTGGGCTGGCTGGGGTGGACGTCTGCGCTGAGGAGCTTGGAGAAGCAGCAAGACAACCTGCAGGGGGCGCTAGTGAGCGTGGCTTCCGTCATGTCCTGAAGGATGAAGAAGAGATCTCTGCAGCCCATGTCAGCTCAGAACCTCTGCTGGAGGAAGGCCGCAGGCCCTTTTCACCGGGTCAACCTTCCTCCTCTGAAGCCAACCTACAGGAAGTGATGCGTCAGTCAGACACAGTACAGGAGGAGGAACAAGGAGAAACCCAAACAGACTCAAGGGCAACCCCTGAAAGTGTGTCCACTGCTGGTGATACTCATCACCACCCAAATGAAACTGCAGACAAAGATGCAAAGGGATTGGCCCCGAACAGTCCAGAGGAGGGCTCTGAGGTCTGTGATGAGAACCAGACACTGGAGGAAGATCTGGGGGAGATCCAGGCTCCAGAGGATGTCACCGAAGACACCACTGGGCCTCAGCAGATGGCAGCACCAGACCAGGGTGATGGGCACCTCCAGAGCCAGGATGAAGCAATGGAGCCCATTGCTGAGCCGGAGGCTGTAGCGGAGCACCCTGTCCAGGCTGGGGATGCAGACACGGCCGGCCCTCTGGATGCTATCCTCACAGACACCGAAAGACACATGGATGATGACACTGATGGCTGTGAGGGCGAGGGTGACAGGATGACGGCAGATGAGAGCGTGCATCTTATGTATGCCACTGAGACGGCGGGGAAGGAAGAGGGTGGGGCTGACGATCACAACGAAGGTAGATCAGAGAGTACTGGGGAGCTGGAATCCCACCAAGAGACAGCAGCCGGGACAGAGAACAGACTGGGGGCCGACAGGGAATACGCACCCACAGGTGGGGAGGATGTGGGGAGGAAGGGGACAGATGTGTCACATCCTTTAGATGTCCCAGAGAAAGAGACTACTGACAGGGCAGATGGGGAGGAGGACGAGGAGAAGGCGGGTGAGGAGGGGGAAGAGAAGGAAATAGATGCACAGAAAATAACTGGATTGGATCTGAGCGAGACAGAGGATGAAGCAGGGGGTGAGAGGGATGGGGAGGAGGTGGGGGAGGACAGGCTGCCAGGAGAGGAAGAGGTAAGAGGGGAGGGAAGAGTGGAGGGGACAGGGGTGGAAGGGATTGGGGAGGAGGGGACAGGGGAAGAGGGAGAGGAGGAGAGGAGAGAGGAGGAGAGAAGAGAAGAGGACACAATGGAACTGCAGGCCTCCGACACACCAGCACAAGTGCACACAGAGGATGGGAAAATGGAATCCGAAGAGCAGGACAATCTGAGCACAGTCGGTGATCTGGTCACAGTCCCATCCTCTCAGGGTACAGGCTCAGTTGAAGAGGAGCACAAGGAGCCAAAGCTCCTGGGAGACGCAGTCCTGAAGGAGGATGTAGAGGCCGAGGCTAGTCAGAAGGTAGAGCTCTCCACTGCAGCACATCTGTGTGTGATGTGTTTCAGACGCCCCACAAACACTATAAGCCTGCTTTGAGTCATCCAGTCTTCACACACTTGAGAAAGAAAGCTTTTGTAAAGGCTTGACGCTGGTAAAAGGCTTGACGCTGGTTTCTTGACAGGAAGGTCTCCAAATATGCCTAACACTGCCTCAGTCGTTTTAATTGACTTCATAGACCTGTTAAGACTGTCTTAGACACAGTTTAGAACACAGTCCCATCTGATTTACATAACCTAGTTTAGACCCACCTGGTTTAGAACAACCTGGTGTAGACCCCACACCCACCTGGTGTAGACTCCACAGCCACCTGGTATAGACACCACACCCACCTGGTGTACACCCCACAGCCACCTGGTATAGACCCCACAGCCACCTCATGTAGATCCACACCCACCTGGTGTAGACCCCACACCCACCAGGTGTAGATCCACACCCACCTGGTGTAGACCCCACACCCACCTGGTGTAGACCCCACACCACGTGGTATAGACCCCACAGCCACCTGGTATAGACTCCACAGCCACCTGGTATAGACTCCACGCCCAACTGGTGTAGACCCCACAGCCACCTGGTATAGACTCCACAGCCACCTGGTATAGACTCCACACCCACCTGGTATAGACTCCACACCCACCTGGTGTAGTCCCCATAGCTACCTGATATAGACCCCACACCCACCTGGTGTAGACCCCATAGCTACCTGGTGTAGACCCCACAGCCACCTGGTGTAGACTCCATACCCACCTGATGTAGACCCCATTCCACTCTGGGGTGAGTGGTCTACTGCCAGCCTGGCCTCAGATTGCTGCTCTCTTTCCTGTGTCAGGGCTGCAACACACCCTAGCCTACATAGAGCCTTCAAGGACGCCTCTGATCATCACTGTGGTCCTCTGCTGCAGCTCATGCTGGCTCTCCAGAGCCTGGGTGATTGAACACAGACCGAAAATAGTCTGGCGTTCAGATGACGTACTGAATGTGCTGGGTACACTCTGAATGTCACTCTGAGGAAGGCTAAAGCACATTACCAAACACGTCCTCAACTAGGCACATTTCTTTTAGCCGTATCAGTGTGTGTGTGTGTTTGCATGAGTGTGTTGGTTGTTTTTGTAAGTGTGTACTTGCGTGTGTCTGTGTGTTTTTGTCTTTTAATGGCTGTGATTGATGCCTTTGTTTTCTAAGAGAGTTATAGTGAGTTTAGCCACTGTCACACCCAACTCTTCTCACTAAGTCTCTCAAGGTTCCAACTGGGAGTTAGGGAGATGGAGTTACCATGGAAACTCTCCCATCCTAAATCCCTCTCCCCCCTGTATGTTTTGTCAGAGACTAGATGGAAGATGAGATGGAGATGTGGATAGTTAGTTGATGTACTTATGGCACGGTAGCCATGAACACCTGGTCTTTACGTTCTGGTTCTGCTCCTATGCTGTGTCTCACTCTTATGCCAGTACTGATCTCCTGACCTTCTGCACCATTTGAAGTCCCCACCACTACCCTTCTTGCTTTCGCCACCTCTTTTTTCTCAGCCTCACAACCCCTCCCTTCCTCTTTGCCCCCTTACCTCCCTCCCTCCCTCTCTCGCTCTCTCCCTCACATGTAGGTCATCGGCTTTGACCTGTATCAGGTGTCTTGTCCAGTGACTTTGGTCTGTTCTGTAACAGTACACTGCTGTATTCCCAGGGACATTCACACATCTCCTCCATCTGTTGGCTAACACCATCGATTCACCTTGTACTCTACAATGCACCCATCCTTAACTTGAAGTAGGCTAATTGCCACTGTTGCACAACACATCGATATATTATGTATTCCTTTTTCATATGGATATTAATGGCTGACATTACCTCATCAACACAGTGCCTGTGAGCAGACTACTAAATCACTTGATTTATGCCTCAAGTCAGGTCTTTGAAACCAAGCATGACCCATTTGCCGTGAGATAAACACCATCTTGTCCAAAAAGCTGGCACAGAAATGACAGGCGTGTCATAGATTAAGTTAGACCAACGTGTGAACATGTGCGCACACGTGTGTGTGCCTTTGTGTGTTAATGCGCCTGTGTGCGTGCGTGCGTGTGTGTGTGTGCTGTTTTTCCTTCCATGCCTCGTGGAGGGCAGGAGAAGTGTGGGCGGCCATGCCAGCTGGGATGAGCTGAGGGATGCAGAAGGTTGTTAGTTAGAGCTCATTCTCTATGTCGCCCTCTCACTCTCTCTCTCTCTCTCTCTCTCTCTCTCTCTCTCTCTCTCTCTCTCTCTCTCTCTCTCTATCTCCAATCAATTTATCACACCTCTTGGTAAACCATGAGATGTCTTCACAGTTTTCTCTGAACAAAATCAGTATGACAGAATGAAAGTGAACAGTGTTGGGCCATCTGTGCTGTGGTGTGTGTGCTGTGAAGCAGGTATATTTGGTGTGAAACCTGGCCTCTACAGCCAGCAGAGACCTAGTAGAAAGTAAGTAATGGACAGTCATTTGGAGTTCAACCCTGACTTACTTATGCGCTAACATGCTCTCTCTGTCTCTCTCACTCTCTCTGCCTCGCAATTCAATTTCTATTCAAAGTGAAAGTGAAATGAACTTTCTCTCTCTGTCTCTCTCTCTGAGCCTGTTTGAGTTCAGCCCCTCATGGTAACACATCCCTTTACAACTCAAAGATAGGTTCTTATTCGGCGGTGAACTCCCAGTCGGTGCTCCTGGCCATGGTCGTCTCTCCTCAGCCAGCGCTGATCACGGCGTGCTGCCAAGCCCTAATGAGTGCAACATACCACCACGGTTGCTTTGTTTGTGGGAGGTCTCTCTTTCCCTCCCATCATGTTCTTCTCCCTCCCCCTTCAATCTTTCAGTTCCTCTCCCACCCTTCTCTCGCTTTCCCTCTCTCTCCTTTCCTCCCTCCCTCCCTCCTCTCTTTTTCAGTGGAGCATCTGTAGTTTAGACTTATGAGCGCGCAAGAGAGAGAGAGAGGAATAGAGAGAGAGTTGGAGTGTTATCTCAGTGAGCCCAGAGTACAGTAGACAGAAAGCATATTGGGTCAGCTCTACTCTAGACTGCTATCTCTGATCTGTCTGGTCACCATGGATTGCCATAACGTGAGTACCATTCTATCATATCTTTTGGACAGTAATAGGAGGTACCCAAGAAAGGCATACTCACTAGATGCTGGTTTGCAGGCGTGTGTTTGCATGGATACACGGTTTTTCAGATTTGCGTATAGCATTTTAATGGTCCTTCCATGAAGCTGTTGCATGGTGTTGTGGTTGTGGTGTGCTTGACAGAGTTAGAGGGTTAGCAGAAGTTGGGGGTAGCACTGGGTCAGCTTGCACTGCGCGTCGCCGGCATTGAAGCTCACCTGGAAGCTAATTCAGGTGTTGAAACTCTGCTGACCTCCGCTGGAAGTTCCCAAACGACTGTTGAGTGGAACACGGCTACCTTGTCAGACAAACAGCATAACTCATCGCTGAGGACGTCTCGTCTGACCGCAACAGTAAAAACACAGTCAGCTTCCTTCATGAAACTTCAATTGGTTGGCTTTTTGTATTTGACAAAGCAACATGTTATAGATGCCAAGTCCCCTCCCCCACTCTGTGCCTGTGTGATCCAGCCAGGACAGATAGCAGAGAGCTGGCATCTGTGTGCTACTCTCTTACAGGAGTGTGTGTGTGTGTGTGTGTGTGTGTGTGTGTGTCT
>BROE01000005.1:13552571-13592571 GCA_036571765.1 Plecoglossus altivelis
GGAGGTCTTTTAACATTCAGCGTATTTATTTTATAAACCCGTTACTTACATAATAACTGAATGCACATTCGGATTGAGTTTGATTTGTGTCACAGGTGGCTCTTAAGGGACTAGTCAATTCGTCTCACTGCACCGCATAAGATTAGTCAAACACACTCAAGTATTTGACCATTTTTTCAGCCTGGCTTGGACAGCAGTGTATGAGGCTCTGGATGAGGCAGCTTAGTTGAGGCTGAGTAGTTGATGCTGCAGGAGAGATTGGAGACGAGGCTAGGGAGGAGAGGCTGGAGCGGGGGCTGAGGAGATGCTAGTATAGACAGGCTTAAGCAGAGGCTATGGAGGCGAGGCTGAGGGGGAGAGATTAGGTGGGAAAGGTAAAGAATAAGAGTTGGAATGAGAGACCAGAAGTGACAGTCTCCTGAGCGGGGACTTCTGTCCACAGCAGGATTTCATGTCTTAGTTTGGTTTGAGAAGGCCGACAGCCCATGGTGCTCAGAGCCTACACTACAGTATCTACAGGCTGTGTCCAAGATGTACTGTCTGTTAGCCCTGATGTCTCTCCTGAGATGCACTTTAGATGAGGATAGCATCTTATGTCTGTGTGTGTTTTGCACATGTGTGTTTGGGCGCGTGTGTGTGGACCAGGAGCCATGCAGCGCGCCCCAGGAGGAGGAGGATATAATGGACATCCCCCTGGACGACCCTGAGGCCAACAAAGCCGCCGCCAAGATCCAGGCCGGCTTCCGCGGTCACATGACCAGGAAGAAGATGAAGCCAGAGGATGAGAAGGCGGGCGAGGAGGTGAGCAGCTCTGGGGAGGCGCTCAACGGCAGCCAGGGGGACACAGGTCAGTGATTCAGTACTGACCCAAACCACTCAGCTAGGGGGACACAGGTCAGTGATTCAGTACTGACCCAAACCACTCAGCTAGGGGGACACAGGTCAGTGATTCAGTACTGACCCTAACCACTCAGACAGGGGGACACAGATCAGTGATTCAATACTGACCCTAACCACTCAGCTAGGGGAACACAGGTCAGTGATTCAGTACTGACCTTAACCCCCTCAGCCAGGGAGACACAGGTCAGTGATTCAGTACTGACCCTAACCACTTAGTTTGGGAACCACAGGTCAGACTGTAATCAGCCTGAGATTGGAGAATGAGAGGTGAAAAGACCACCATGTTCTGTAATCAGGGGTCAGATGTCACACAGTGGTTTAGAGAGACAATGGCTGTTTATGAATCCGAGGAACACTAAGAACATACTTTTGTTCTTGAGAAGAACATTTTTTACAAAAAGGGTCTTGCAAGATTGTGAAGTTGGAGAACGCAGTGCAATGACTTCTGGGAAATCAGATGTGTTTACACTGACCAAGTCACCAACCTATGCATCCTCGATTGAAGAGCAGATACAGAACACATCTGGGCGTTTTTATATTCTTGGTCAATTGAAAGATGTCGTCATATGAGTTCACAGGAAAACACGACAATACACAGGTAAATAAACGTCTAGTAAGTCATTTAAGGACGGGTTGCTAGGTTTGTCTAACATCCAGCTAATGTACACCTGCCTGATCACCTTATTACCCTGCTTTAGCAGAGCAGAGTGATAGTCTCCACCAGAGCCTGCCAATAACCTGCTGCCACCATGCAAACACACACCTTCATCTCCCCTCAGACCCAGCATGGAGCCTTTCAACAGCATCCATTATTAAATACTCCTATTAGCACTCCCTAACGACCCAGTTCACTGTAAGCTCTGTGCTGCGCTCTGTTACGTTCTCTAATTACACCACAAGGGCCCCAGAGCCTGATGGAAACTCACCGTTAAACCTTTTATTCACTGGTTATTAATGAATACAATTATGAAGTTTCAATAAGGGGTTGTCATGTTGATGGAGAGGAGGGGGTTAGGGAGAGATGGAGGGTAGTGAGAGATGGAGGGTAAGGAGAGATGCAGAGATAAAGTATAGGGGTAGATTGATAGAGGGTGTAGGTGTGTTAATCAAACAGCAGTCTGGTTCATAGCAACATTTGTACAGCAGATAACATCAAAATAACATAAAGGTCACACGCAGATTAACGGTGATGTACAGCGTGTGTGTGTCTTTCCTTATTGGCATGCAGAACGGCTGGCTGCAGTTTGAATAGAAGCTACGGAGGCAGTTAAACCTATGAGCATCTGACATGTTTGACAAGTGTGGTGGTGGGCGACTGGAGGAGGGAGGATGAATGTTTCTCGAAGGCTTCAAGGAAGGAGAATGGGGATGTGCTACTGGAGCTGCACCAGCCGTATGCTGTCGTGATCTGCTCAGAACTACAGCTCCCAGGTTTCAGTCCTACTGTAGGTGTGACCGCGGAGGCGGAACATCAGGTTCTTGGTGGAGGGAATTGTCCCTTAGAAGTGGCCATGCTAGATCCAGGTCAACAGGCTAAGAGACAGGCAGGCAGATAGACAGGCTGGGAGATAAGCAGGTAAAGTCGCTTAAGAGTCTACAGAGCAGAAAGACAAGCAGACAGACAGGCGTGTAGACAAGCAGGCAAGAAGACAGACAGTCCTTGCAGATAGTGTGAGACAACAGGCCGGCCAGGAGAAAGGCATCTTAGGTAGGGGTTTATTTTTAACTTCAGGTGCATTATCCCTGGGAGAGCAAAGATAATTAATGGACCTGTCAAAGCAGGATAGAGCACTAGCCCCTCCCACTGAAGGGTAGCCCCTTCTGTAGGGCAGGTTAGTTCCACCATACACCTAAAGTAGGCTTAGCGTATGCAGTTTACAGCAAACTGCATATGCTATGCTGATTTTAGGTTTGATCACATGGTTACATGGCAATATTTGAGTCTGATTCTTTGCCACAGCATTCTGTTTCTACATCACATTCCAATTCTGTGCAAACCATTGTAACTCTACACATCGGCGTTTAGATTCCATTCCACAACATTCTAATTCTATACCACAAATTCAGATTCTCTCAAAACATTCTTACAGTAGCTCAACGTTCCGATCCGAAAACCTACTATTTTCAGCCACAACATTCCATTGGAGTTCTTCTGTAAACCACAACATTCTGATCTTAACCTCCTACTGTGAGTGTCTATTCTGCCATGCGTATGTTTCTGTTAGCTTTGGTCGATTTCTCCAGGTAATTGTCATTGTGATAGCGACACTATATATGTGACTGTGTTCATTTCCGAGGCTATATGAGTGCACTCGCCATCTGCAGTGCTAAAATGTTGCCTGCTCTACTTCCAGAGCCCGGAGGATCAGGGGGCGTAGAGCTGGGAGACACATCTGTGCCAGAGCAGTGACGGCCCTGACCTGGATGAAGAGGAGGAGAGGGAGAGAGGAGGAGAAGGTTGAGGGGGAGGAGAGGGAGAGGGGGAGGAGAGGGAGAGAGGAGAAGGAGAGGAGATCGAGGAGCATGGTTGGTTGGTTGGCTGGCTGGCTCAGGCATCATACCTTTATACCCGGGGAGTAACTTTCTATGTACCACAAAATCCAGTAGAGTGTGATCCGGCGTGCGGAGGGCCGCTGTGCGTCATCTGTGTGTGAACCCCAACACCCCCCTCCCGCTTCCAGAAGCCTCATCAATGTGGATGTGTCTGTCTTTGACCCAGATCTTGCAACTCACTGCATGTACTTGTGAAACTTCTGCTCGTGTGCTAGTTTAGATGAGGATCTGTGAATGTGAAAATGACTGTCCTCCTTTAGCAGAACAGGGCATGTTGAGCTGTCTGTGTAGGACCACCTGACGCTGGGATGCATCATCAGTACACTTATCCTACTAACGGCTTGAATGATTGTTTAGTTGTTTTCTTTTTGTTTGTTTTTTTCATTATTATTAGTGTTCATGTGAAGCCTAATCTGCATTTATTTAGCAGTTCCACTGCACAGAACAGTACGGTTCATAAACGAGTATTACTAGAATGAATTCTGTGTTATTATGTTTGCATTTAATGACAGGTTATCTGATATAAACCAATATTAGCAGTGATTTTGTCTTTCAAAGCACAAATATTCTTTTGGCGTGTCTTAGTCGACTTCAGAATTTTCTACAAATCTGATCTTCCAGCACAGTAAGCATGCACTTGGTTTATTTCTCTGACATGTTTATTTCACATACAACCATACCTTAGAGACGTGCTGTAGCCTTGGTTTCTGTTTTGATGGGTGTTCACGTGTGTTTTTGTATTAAATGTTGGGACATGAATCAGGTATCAGATGTTTGGATTCCTGTGAGTGGATACGGTGTTGTCATGCTTTGTGTTTCATTAAATAAAGGCTCTGATTGTTCTCGCTGTACTTGAATAAATTTATTAAACATCTGTCTGTTTAGTTTCCTCTGTTGGTCATTGTAATGGAAAGTTCATATATATTTGTATTTCCTTAGTGTACACTTCCTGGTGCACACAGTCACAATCTGGTCGTTAAGGCAACCACTGACACTGAAGCTTCCTGGACAAACAGGAAGTCAACACATGTTTCTAGGTTCGCACAGTACTGTAGGACAAACAGAGAGAATGGGGGTTGTAATATATCTATATAATTACATGTTTCATGACAGACCAATAAAAGGAAGGTAGGTTGTACTTGATGGAATACATTACAGTGAGGTCTTCCCCAGGGTAGACTTCCCCTGCAGTCTGCTCGTCCCTGTCTCTGGAAGTAGAGGCCAGGGACTGAGGCCAACCCACCAGGGCTTCTCACCAGCTAATGAGGACCATATAGCGACCATGAATAAAATATACACTGCCGTCTACCTGGAGCCATAGTGTACACATCATTAACCTCATCAATCTTGAAAAACGTTTCACTTTCTTTTTTAATCATCCCTGGAAGGTCAGGCTCGTTAGGTTCATGGGACAGCCCAGCGCTGAGGTGCCCTTGGCTTGAGGACTCCTGCCATGGAATTGATAACCCAGTCGGTTGTCGTTCACTAAATAACACCAGCGAAGCTTAAAGATTTTAATGACTTAAGCGTGGTCAATGGAGTGGAACTCTAAAGTGCTTCGCTGGATCGACTCGACCGGCTCCAACTTGAAGAATTGTGATCCTGGAGGGAAGAAAGGCAGAGCGACTCTTCAGACAGCTGCACTCTTGTTCAGCCATGACGCCAGCTTCCTGTACTCTCAACACGGCTGCTAATTGGAGAGTGTAAACAACCAGGCTGCGGAGAAGCACAGCCACATCGATGGATACGGTCTCCAGGGAAACGTCAGGAATAACTCGCATCCGATGACACTCGCACAAGCACACATGAACGCAAGTCAGCCTGGCTTGCTCGATTTTCTGTTTGCCTTGTTGCTGTAAACCTTTGTGCTGCGTCACTGTGGAGGCTCATGATCAAAGTGCTGTGATTAGATTCAGCTGCTGAGTCTCCTTCTCTGATGACTTGGTTGTGTGTTTACCGTGCGAACAGGTGCATGCTGGTCTACCCTCCCACACTCAGGGAGAGACTGGGGAAGAAGCCTGGGATGGAGGTTAAGAGAGAGGCTAGAAGAGAGAGGCTAGAAGAGAGAGAGACTAGAAGAGAGAGGCTAGAGGAGAGAGACTAGAAGAGAGAGAGGGTAGAAGAGAGAGGCTAGAAGAGAGAGACTAGAAGAGAGAGGCTAAAAGAGAGAGACTAGAAGAGAGAGGCTAGAAGAGAGAGAGACTAGAAGAGAGAGGCTAGAGGAGGGAGGCTAGAAGAGAGAGAGGCTATAAGAGAGAGACTAGAAGAGAGAGGCTAGAGGAGAGAGACTAGAAGAGAGAGAGGCTAGAAGAGAGAGGCTAGAAGAGAGAGGCTAGAAGAGAGAGAGACTAGAAGAGGGAGACACTAGAAGTGAGAAAAGAGCAAGATCAGACTCCCAGCTCTCCCACGCGCACACCCACACACATCTGAGCTCCAGCCCTGCACAACACACACACAGAGGCAGTCTGGTACAGACATACGCAGACCAACACAAACACACATAATGGACAAGCTATCACCAGCTGCAGGAGCAGGGAATGCTTCATTTAACCAACAGACCTAAAACTGCTTTTCTCCATGGCAACACAAAGGCAAGAAAGCTCTTCCTCATCAACATCGTTCCTCCTCCCACATCCACCTCTCCTCTCTCACCCCTCCATCTGCATACCCTCTCCCTCCTCATCCATCTCTCTCTCTCCCTCTTCATCCATCTCTCTCTCCCTCCCTCCTGATCCATCTCTCTCTCTCCCTTGTCTTTTCGCAAAACTCCACCTTTGATGGCTCCATATGAGCATGTCAGCTCAGTTTAATTACTGCTGGTATAGAATCAATACAAAATACACACACA
Organism: Plecoglossus altivelis; assembly: GCA_036571765.1. Taxonomy (NCBI): domain Eukaryota; kingdom Metazoa; phylum Chordata; class Actinopteri; order Osmeriformes; family Plecoglossidae; genus Plecoglossus; species Plecoglossus altivelis. The sequence goes on from BROE01000005.1 coordinate 13,558,873, forward strand.
CGCAACACTCACTCTCAAACACAGCCACAAATACACACAGCCACACACACAGCCACACACACCTCTAAACATAGCATGCCACCTCCAGGAAGCTGTAAATTAAATTGGAAAAAGAGTTTGGAGGGTATCAGCAGGTCTCATGTTGAACACAATGAAACTTAGATTTGTTTTTGCTTGACACACACCTGGTTTAGAAAACAACAAAACCACTTCTCTCTCACTTATCTCTATTGGGGGGGGGAAACAAAGTATCTTTGGGAATTGTTCCCTCCATTTCCTTTCCTTCCCCCTCCCTCCCACCTGTCCCTCCGCCTGACTGCCTTGATATGAAAAAGTATGATATTCATAAGAAACCTGTTTGAAGTTATGGGATGACAGTTTGATTGTGATCCTTTCAGAGGGGATTTGAGGTAATGGCCAGCATCACAGCTCTGAGATGACAGCAGCTCATGCTTGTTGGGTTGTTCAGGTTCCGCGTGTGATAACAGTCTGAGTCACACACGAGCACGCATGCGCACACAAGGTGTCATGACAGTGAAGACACTACGCTGTCTTTCTTTCTCTCAATCTCTCACACAAACACATTATCTCTCTCTCATTCTCTCTCACACACACACACACAGCCACACAAACACTCACATTTTCTCTCTCTCCATTCGCCTCTCTCAACCCCTTGCCCTTTACCCATCCTCTCTGTTGATGTGGAACGTTTCTCTCTGATTTAGAGCCTTTAGAAGAAGAGAGGCCAGGGGGTGGGCCACCGTTACCCAACATGCCCCTGGGCAGTGTGAGAGCGCGGCCCCAGACTTTGATCTGAGAGAGTACAGAGGAAAGGGACGAGAGCAAAGCACTCTGGGAGATTTACTCCAGCAGCTGCGGCTGACCTGAGTGACATTCGTCTAACTCCTGATCACTGCTCTCTTTGTAGTTCTCTCAGACTACACGCAACCTTCATTCATCCAGCCCTCCTCCTCTTCCTCCTCTTTCCACCTCCTCTTGTTTTCCTCCTCCACATCTTCTGCTTCTCTTCATTCCCCTCTCGCTCCTCCTCCTCGTCTTCCCCCCCCCCTCCTCTTCACCTTCCTCTTCCTCCACCGTTTAATGCAGAGGATTGTGGGTGACTTCCCCTCTCATGTTCATGTCACCATCAATCCCCCTGACATGTCCTGCGGCCTCGCTTTCATCCGACAAGACATTAAGTGACACTCGAGGTATTACATGAACTCTGACACATCCGAAACGAGCCACGACACAAGGTACACGCTCATCCTGAAGCAGTCAGAGAGGCAGATGGGTTTACCGCACAGGGCAGCACAGCTGCAGAGAGCAGGAGAAGAGCGGGCATGATGAGAAGTGTTGTGGTGTGTCTGATCTCTGCCTTCCCAGAGCAGGTTCTCCTGGTCCGTTCAGGACTTTGTTGTTGTTTTCTGTTCATACTGCGCCACCTAAAGGGCACTCTGCAAACAACATGCAACATGTTTTTTTTTTCCTTTTTGAAAAATGGTAGTGTGCCTTTGTGGACTGTGGGGATACGGGTGTGTGTGCGTTCGCAAGTAAGTGTGTGTGTGTGTGTGCGCGCAAGGGCTGTTGCTCAGCAGTAGGAATTGAAAACAGAGCAATAAATCGAGGGCTTATTGTTAGTCTTCGGAGGGGATCGGGAGGTGGGGGTGGAGAGGGTGCTTAGAAGAGGCAGGAGAGCTGGTTCTTTTTTTTGAAAGGCCCAGTCATTTCAGAGCTTCGAGTACATTCTTTCCAGAGATGCTTTAGTTCAGTTGGAGTGCACCTCTGTGGGGATTCCAGCAAAGCAACTGAATCAATTTGTTTTGCTGTTCGCTATTGTTTGCTTCCATCCATGTATCTTCAAGCATCTCAACTATCTGAAGATCAGTGCTTAGATCATCTTGGATATGGGCGATTTACTGCAGAAATAGAGTAATGCATTTCAGCTGAAACAAGAACTAAACATTTGTTAGGCAGAAATAGAGATCAACAAAACAACTTGTGCTTAGATCCGGAAGCTTGCAATGAGGTAGAACAGAAGGGCTCGTCTACGTCTATCACACACACACAGACACACACACACACACAAAGGGAACACGCACATACAGAGGGAGCACACACACATAGAGGTAACACACACACCGAGGGAACAAACACATAGAGGACACACACACACACAGAAAGGCAACACATACACTCAAGCACACATAGGGCTGTTGTTAGGAGGGTTGAGAGAGGGAATAGAAGAGAGTGGAGGGGAGGAGAGAGAGGGGCTCTGAACAGGCTGGCAGACACACCAGCGAAGCAGACAGTACTCAGGCAGAACAGCCCGGAGGAGAGAGGAGGAGAGGAGCGGAGGAGAGGAGGGAGATACGTGTCTGGGGTAGCTAAACCATGTTTGGGCGCCGTGAGAGATCCTCAGCAACCCCAAGATGAAGACTGAGGAGGAGAACTTCTCTGCAGAGCAGCACACACGCAGCCCTTCTCCATCCTGGCTGTCTGGCCTTCGACTCCTCCTTCTCATTCTGCTTTTTCCCTCAGGTAACTACTGCCCAAACTTTACTCACACTCAACTTTGGACGAGAACAACACTTGAGGATTTGTTTGGTCTGTGTGTTTGCTCAGGAGACTATATTCACTAAGTGAAGTTTGTAAAGTTGAGCGGTGTCTTGTCAGAGGCCTGTTGTTGTAATCACAAAAGTGAAGACTCTCGTTTCACAGTATCAAACAACAAAGCAGTTGAAATTAACAATTACCTTCTTTGCTCTAAAGCTGAATTGCTAGCTGATTAAATCATTTTTCCCCATAACACACTTCTTCAGTGCTTATCCTCCACTCATCCTGGCTGATGAGTCAAGTTTCAAAATGTAAGTGCTTGTAGAATTCAGTAAATCCCAGTTGGTGTTGTTGGGTTTACTTTGTCCTGGCACTGCCTTGCTGCTGGGTGGACAGGCTCCAAAAGGCAGCTCTATTCAGGCCTGCAGCTGGGCTGGAAAGGGCCAGGCTGGGTTGGGCTGTTGTCAGGCTAGCGGGGGCTGGGAGCAGGGGCAGGGGCTGGGATTAAGATTAGAGTTGAGGCTTGGGCTGGGGACTGAGGTTGGGGCAGGGGCTGAAGAGGGGATGTGTAAGTTAAGTAGTATAGGCTGTTGGGAGTTTTGCAATCGTTCTCTGAGGAGATGAGATGAGGAAGAGACCTGGAAGAACCTGGTTGGATCCAGACAGCTGGCTCAAGAAGGCCTGGATGGCAGGTTGTGTGATGGGTTGTGTCATGCTGCTGTTAACAGAATCACTAGACCCTGTGTCTTTGTCCCTGTCTGCTCAGTCACAAAGAGCATCTCTATGTATCTCACTCCCTCCTTCTCTCACTGTCTCTGTCTCTCTCCCTCTCTCTCCCTCTCTCTCTGTCTCTCTCTCTCTTTCTCTCTCTCCTTTTCTTTTCTGGGAGGAAACCAGTCCAACAATCCTTGCCTTTGTCCCATTGGCCTGGCAACCCCTGTCAGCGGGACAAATGGTTGCCAGGGGCAATGGGGCAATGCCGTGCAGACTCGCAACAGGGAGCAGAGACAGCCCCTCGCCGCACCCCCCAAACACCCCCCCGCCCCCCAGTTACCCAGCATGCCTTCCACCAGCCATCACTTTGTCCTAAAGGGCGTGATGATTGTCATGAACGGTGGGTAGTCTGGCATGTTCCAGCTCCTGTACGTCACACTGCACTACCATCCTGGGACACCCAGCTCTCATGCCATCTCCCCTGGTCTGGAACTCCTCAGTCATGCACTGAAAAGTCCCTACTTTTCTACCTTATTTCAGTTCTCTCTCTCTTACTCTTTCTTTCTCTCTCTGTGAAGGAAGTGGTGACATATGGCTGCTCCACTGTGAGCTGAAAGACTTTGCTGGTTCCCAGGGGTGGTGGTAAAGCACACTGTGGGGGTTATAGTACAAACCTTCCCTCCATGTCTGCTCGGGGGAAGACATTAGTGGAACACAAATCAACAGTGTGACATCAGGGACATCATGACCTGGTGAGGCTGTCTGAAAATGATGGATAAAAGTTCCCCTATTAAGTCCATGTTGGATGTTAGTATTTGGTGGGGCTCCAAGGTGCATTATTTACTTAGAGCAGTCTATGACTAGGGGGCTGATTGTCCGCCTGCCTGGCTGCCTGCCTGCCTGCCTGCCTGGCTGCCTGCCTGCCTTCCTGTCTGTAACCCTGTGTCTGACTGTGTCTAACCCTGTGCCCCCCCTCTCCAGGCATCAGGGTGTTAGGAGTGAACGTGACCTGCCCCAGCCCCCTGGTGCGGGGCACCCTGGGGGGGGATGCACTCCTGTCCGTCAGCTACACCAGCCGCAGCTCCGACCCCCCGGTCATCAAGTGGACACTGCGGAGGGACCGGGAGAAGCCCGTCACCGTGGTCCAGTCCATCAGCACCAGCATCATCGGCAACCTGCGGCCGGAGTACCGCGACCGCATCCTGATGTTCGACAACGGCTCCCTGCTGCTCCACAGCCTGCAGATGTCTGATGAGGGGGCGTACGAGGTGGAGATCTCCATCACCGACGACACCTTCACTGGGGAGAAGAACATCAATCTCACTGTCGATGGTAGGCATGCGTTGATCATTTGGGAACCCACGAGCATGGGTGTGGTGGCCAGGTTTAGATGGCCATGCAGTAACACCCTCCTCTCTCCCACCAGTCCCTGTCACCAGACCCTACATCCAGATGTTAGCTTCCTCAGTCTTGGAGCTCAGCGAGTTCTTCCATCTTCACTGTTCCCATGACAATGGCACCAAGCCCATGTACAGTTGGCAGAAGGGGGGCCAGGTACTGGCCAATGACTCGCGGCTGCAGCTGTCACATGATCAGAAGGTGCTGACCATCTCGCGGGTGGTGATGTCAGACGATGACGTGTACAGCTGCGTAGTGGACAACCCCATCAGCAGCATGAGGAGCTTGCCTGTTAAACTCACCGTCTACAGTAGGTGGCGCCAGCGTACAGACACACACACCAGTGGGACAGTTCATCTAACAGAGAACAGGCTGGGATTCAAATTCATCACACATCTTGATTACAGTCTCATTGTTTCCATACTGGGCATCATCTGTGTTTGTCTAAGATACTGGTCTCAGATTTGCAGAAAAGCCTTCCTCTAGGACATAGGGAAGAGAGGGTTGTTGAGATGTTATTACAGAGCAGAGTGTGTGGGAGCCTGCTGCTGTAGCAGGGGAGAGGAAGTGTTCAGAGAGGTACCGAAGGCCTTCCTGATCACATCACTAATCCTCCCTTCATTACTGCTCATCCATGACCATCCAGCTGCTCTGCTGACCAGCCAGTTCAAAACAACTGACCAGCTCTCTCTCTCTCCCTCTCTCTCTGCTCCTTCCTCCCTCCCTCCTCCACCCACCCACCCTCCCTCCCTCTCTCTCTCTCTCTCTCTCTCTCTCTCTCTCTCCCTCTGTCTCTGCCCCTCACTCCCTCCCTCCCCCCCCTCTCTCTCTCCCTCTCTCTCTCTGGCAGGGCGTAGCTCGCTGTACATCATCCTGTCCACCGGGGGCATATTCTTGCTGATCACCCTGGTGACTGTGTGTGCTTGCTGGAAGCCCTCCAAGTAAGAGCTCCATAGTCCTGCTGCTGCACTCACACACTCACTCACACACACACACACACACACTCACACTCACACACACACACACACACTCACTCACTCACACACACACAAACACACACACACGCAACCTTTGACCCTTGGATATCTTGGAACCCTATTCCCTCTCTTGAGTGTAGGTAGACGTGATGTTGCTACAGTATGACTGCCCGCTTGTGTAACATTTGGTGACTTGAAAGGACACTGTAACAGCCTGTTGTGTAACTGTGTGTAACACGGTTCCTCTGTTCCCTGTGTTGCAGAAAGAAGCGCCAGTCTGCCATCCAAAGATCCCCTGTCTTTGTGGAGCAGAGTGAGAACGGCCATGATGGTAAGACAGCAGAGGAGTAGGACTTGAACACACAACCTTCCCCGAGCAGCTGCGTCTGTCATGGGCTATTGGGTCAGGCTCTGGCAGGTTTCAGAGTGGGCTTGTCCAGGATTCTAATTGTGGAAAACTGTTTTTTGTGTTTGTTTTTCGTTTCTTTTTCCACTCAGTGGACGTGGTTCCTAAAGCGTTGGGTTATCCTGGCCGCAGGAGTCCCATGGGGCTGTATGTGCTCAATGAAGACGTGAGTCGCTCTCAGCATTGGATCGTACATTAGCCTAGTCAATGTTATATTAACACCTGGTAATGGAATCAAGGGGACAATTGTACCCATGGCTGATCTATGTCTATTTCTTTTCCAAAGTAAAATAATTGCCATTTTCCCTGCAGTGTTTCTCATGTGTTTTAGTGTACCTCTGTTTCCTGTTTACATCTGCTTCCTGTTTACATCTGCTTCCTGTTTACATCTGCTTCCTGTTTACATCTGCTTCCTGTTTACATCTGCTTTCTGTTTTCATATGCATGTTTCCTGTTTCCCCTTTGCAGGAACTTAATGAGCGCGACTCGAGCAATCCTCACATCCAACCAGGACTTAGTTACCCACCCAACTATGCTCACACACTTGAGGGCCACGCCCACTCCCTCCGCAGGTACCCTCGCAGTCTTGTCCCCTCCCCTTTGGCTCAAGCCCATCGGCCCACCCCGCTGCGCCCCGTCCTCCGCCCGTACTCCCCAACCTCTGAACCATCACCACACACTACTGGCTCCTGGAGGAGACCCCGCCCACCCGTCAGCCTTCCAACCAACCGGCAGACACCAGAGCCGGCCGTCACCACGGAGACCACAGAGACCACAGAGGTCGAGTTCCCGGTCCTCTCCACTGCTCCTCCTTCATGACCCGAGGCAGAGACCGGAGGGCCTGATTGTCTGTGTAACCACCTAGCTGTGCTCACTCCCAATACACCTCAATATGCCGTCACTTTATATGTTTGATATTAGCAGGCAGGCAGACAGACAGATGTATAGACAGACCTGACCACATAGGGACACGATTCTGCTTATCAGAATGGATGCATTTACTTTTTTTCTTCCATTTTTGGTATTTTGAACATTTTTTTTCAATCCTCTCTTCTTGTGTTTAAAGAACCATGATCCAGTGGAATGTAAATATGATATTTGGGGATTTTCACACCACAGACATTTTAACACCTCATATAAAACAGCTTCTTTATCACACAAGATACATTTTTATAAATTTGAACTAAAATAAACAATGGATGAATGTTCCTCAGTTGTCCAGCAGATGTCACTCTCCCTATGTGTACCCACGTCTGCAACCTGGTCATCAGTCCAAGAGCGTTGGTTTGGTCTCAGTTTTGGTGGGGATATTCCCTCCATCCTTGACCCTTTACTTAGCAGCACAAAGGAGTTCGCTAAAATTTCAGTGGGAAAAAGTTTGTGATCTTAAAATATTGGTGGGGACTAGTACCAATACCCCCCCCCCCTTCCACCCACAAACTCCTCCTGCATCTCCTCTCTGTCTCCTCATTTCTCTTCCTCCCCCTCTCCCTCTCCATCCCCTCCCTCCTCCATCCTCCCTCCATCCCTCCCTTCCTCCCATCCACCCATCCTCCCATCCACCCGTCCGTCCATCCATCCATCCATCCAAAGAAGGTAGTGCTGCCTGTCCAGACGTGCGTGGGAGGTCCACAAGGTGGAGCAGGTTAATGCATCTTCTTTCATCCTCTGACACAAAGCATGAATGACACAGAGACGAGGAGACGAAGTAGAGAGAAAGCAGAGATCAAATGAGATAAAAGGTATCTTAAATGCCCCCGGGCTGTTCTTAAAAACACACAGAGAGAGAGAGATAGACAGAGCAAGAGAAAAAGAGAGAGGGGGAGAGAGAGAGAAAGAAAGAAAGAAAGTCACCCAGAAAAGGGAGGAGAGAGATTGACAGGGGGCAAATGAGGAGCGTGAAAGAGGGGGGAGAGTGAAAGACAAAAGAGAGGCACTGTCTGAGCTCACATCAGTATTGTCAGGCTAATGTCCATCCACTAAAAAATAGCCTCCTCCAGCTGCTCATCTTTTATTATGAAAATAGATGTGATTTCGTCCTGCCTGTTGCCTTACTGCTGCTTTTGTTGCCTTTGTCGTGTCCTCCAGGCAGAGATGACATGAGGTGTGATGATGTGCTCTGTCGGAGCAGCATGCATTACTTTCTCATTCATCTGGGGTCTCTGTTTTACAGGAAAGCTAGCAAAGCTCCAAGCCCACACATCACTTGAGCACCCAGAACCCAGGCCCACAGACACACACAGCTGTTTTCCCTATACACACGTAGACTCAGGCACACACACACACACACACAAACACAGAGACGTACTGAGACGTACTGAGATGTACATGTGTTCGTACGACACAAAATCCCCCAGACGCGCATGCGGTGTGTCAGCTTTACTTTGGAAAGTGTCTCTCATCTTTGCTTCTGTTCCTTGTGTATTTCTCAAAGCTTGCCTCTTGTGTATAGATGGTGTGTAGCAGAGGGAGAAATCTGTGTGTGCGCGCAAGTGTGTAGGTGCAAGGTAAGAAAAGATAAAGCTTTCCTCCCAGAGACTAATTAATGACCTCTGGCCAGTCTAACACATTGAACAATAGACAATTATAAACACAACACACACAGAAAGAGAGGAAAAGAGAATGAAAGAGAAAGAGAGAGAGGGAGAGAGAGGGAGACAGAGAGACAGAGAGACAGAGAGAGGAGAGAGAGAGTGAGAGAGAGAGAGAGAGAGAGAGAGAGAAACAGAGAAAGACAGAAGTATGGAGATGAGCACGGAGCAGAGTAGAACGCATCGACCGCAGAGCACACAAGTGGATGACACTGACATCTACCATCGAGACCACGACATCGATCCGGTATCGCCACGAGCAAGGAGTGAAACCTCTCTCGAGTCCCCCTGACTCGCAGCACCAGGTGTGACAGAGGAGAGAGAGGGAAAAGACACACACGCTGACTGGAGCCAGGATCATGGTGTGAGCATCAGAGTCTGCTGGCGCATGGGAACGGACGAGACGAGCAGAGAAGGAAGCTAGAGCACACGCCAACGCCATGCAAGGGAGAGGAAGAGAAGCACGACAGCAGAGAGAGAGGAGGCAGAGACTGTGCGCAGCCCATGGTTTCCAAGGACCTGGGAAGAGTATGGGGTGGAGCTTGTGGGGAGAAGGCGCAACGACAAGACACACATGCTAGCTCAAGAGCAGACAGACAGCACACAGTACTGCTATGTACATGCGCTAGCACTCGCAATAGTAACAGACAAACACCACTCCCTCTTAGCCCACACACAGAGAGAGCAACAGACAAGCAGCACGAAGAGTAGAGCAGAGGAGGCACAACACTCTCCTCTCTCATGACACACACACACTACACACTGCTCTCTCGAAATATTACACAAGCAACACGCTCTCTCTGCTCTGCAACCACAACACACACACAGCACAACACGTCAGTGAGTGCTTCACCCACCGCAGCAACACGACACAGACAGAGCGAGACGAAAGAGAGAGATTGAAGAGAGACAAGAACTGTCGTCTCATACACAGCAGACGCACACTCTCTCTCTCTCCCACACACAACACACACACTACTGGCTCATCATACACACAGACACACACTCTCTCTCGTGATAACACATGGCACACACACACTCTCTCTCTTACTGCACTGGCTCAAGAACGACAGAACAGGACGTGCTCACGTGGAGATACGTCGAAACTGAGACAGAGACAACCCCCACTAACAGCGTCTCCACTGTTTCTGCTCAAGTTGTTGATTGTCATCGGATTCACAGTGCAGTGTCAGATCCACAGTGCAGTGTCAGATCCAGTGCAGTGTCAGAGCTCAGGCAAACCCCACAGACACCATCACCTTCAATAAGACTGTTTCAGCTATGCCCTGCAGGCTTCACCTGGTACAGCTGGGGTTTCCCTCATTACGTCCAGCAACTGATTCATTTACTATTCAAATAGTTCTCAGTAAATGGGACTGGTTTTGTCGAACAGTCTCAGAGTTTTCTGTGGAAGTGCTTTGCTTGTTGTTGTGATATTCCTGGCCCCGTTGTATTTGGAAGGGTTTGAAGGTGGCCTGAACTCTCTGTAGACTCCTCCTCTGCCGTCTCAACCATCTGGCTCAGCCCCTCTTAACAGGGCCCAACCACACACACACTTACAGCATGTATAGGGCACACACACATACCCACGCACAGTATCTATAGGGTACACACATATACACACGTATGGCTAGAGTATGCACACAGCACACATACACAAGTGCACACACATGTACACATACAGACGCACATATGCATTTTTCCACACACGCTCTTCCACACACAGTACACACACACAGACTCACCCACTCTTGACTTTGGTCATGTACCCGGCCCTTGAGCAGAGGGTCACAGACCAAGACGGTGAAACACATGAACATACAGACAGGTCGTTTCACACAGCGTTGGTACAGCACAGAATGGACGTGGAAGCACATTTTGATGCAACCAGGCAGGTTGAGGACCAAAAAGTGTTCTTTTCTAACAATAACTTGGCCTGAACAGAAGGTCATGTGAGCTGTGTGTTCCTCTCATGTGTGAAAGGACCTGTTTATCTGGGACATGGTGGTTTCCTTCATCAGATGATGTCAATCAAAATGAATCAACAACCGGAGAGAGCTTGTCTGATTGAACTCCTCTCTGTTGAACCTCTCGTGGACCTGAAAGATAGAAGCTCTCATAGGCTCTCCAAGCGGTTTGAAGAAGATACCTAGCTCTGTATGTACTCCCTCTAGTTACCCCTGGCAACCAACCAGAGTGCCAATTATGCACAAAAGGACGGAAAAACCTCCAGCTGCCCCAACCTCTCTCTACCTCCCTCTCCCCAGCATTCTCGCTTTCTCTCGGAATCTTACTCTCTTTCTCCTGCCTCCCTCTTTTTCCTTTTCTCTAGTACTCTTACTCAATTCCCCGTCCTTCCCTACCTCTTGTGTCTGTCGATCGCCCCTCTCTCCCCCCACTTGTCTCCTCCTCCCAGGCTCCTCCCCCGCCCACCTTGGTGGACCAGCATAAGCACCAGTGTCTAGGAGAGCCTCATCCCACAGTCTGAGGAGAAGCTGTCTGTTCTGCCGTTTCCAACCCGCTGACTCTCCGGACCACACTGACCACACTGTGAGTGTTGGAGGACAACATGGACGTTTGTTTGGTTGTTTGTTTGTTTGTTTGTTTGTTTGTGTGTGTGTGTGTGCGTGTGTTTGCGTTGGCTTTTCTATAAGGGTTTGTGTTGCTGATTTGTTGATGTGTTGTTGTTTTTGATTGTCTATTTGCCAGATTGTAGTTTTTTTGTTTGTCTGGTTTGTTGATGGATGATTTTCAGTGTCAACAGCAGACTTTGATCCATTTTTAATACAGTGTTGAGAGGGTGCATTCTTTGGTGTTCACTTGCGTGGGAGTGATTGGTGAGTGATTGGTTATGTGTGTAATACTGTGGTTGACTTTTTGTAGTTTAACATGCATGGTGGTGTGGTTCAGTGCTGTGTGTTTAAGTCTTTTAGAGTTTCTTGATTTCTAGAGCGAAGGTGAACGCGAGGGTTAGGGTCATGCTGTCAACTGTGGATGGCTTCAGATGTGAATATTCACATGAATTCCTGTGTTCAGATGTGACTCATTCCTCCTGTCATGTGATGGAGCCAGTTAGTACAGCTCTGCACCTCTGTGTCTCTGCAGCTTGTGATCCAGGGAGGCTTCGCTGGGTGATCAGATCTCTGTAGGATGACTGTGTGACAGTGTGTCTGAGTGTCTGTCAGGAGGTCTTCAGGAGGGAGAGAGAGAGAGGAGTGAAAGAGAAGGAATAGAGAGGCACTGAAAGAGAGGGAGACAAAAGTCACTGGGGAAGAGTCCAAAGAGTGTGTGTGACGTGTGGAAGAAAGGTAGAGAAGGGAGTAGAGAGTGTGTGACGTGTGGAAGAAAGGTAGAAAAGGGAATAGAGAGTGTGTGACGTGTGGAAGAAAAGTAGAGAAGGGAATAGAGCGAGTTTGTGTGAAAGAGTCACCATGGGGTCCAGCTCGTCGTCCTACGCACCCAAGACCATCTACCTGGATGTGGAAGGGAAGGTGCAGAAGGTGGGTGCTCTCCTTGGCACTGCCTGCCTGCCTGCCTGCCTGCCTGCCTGCCTGCCTGCCTGCCTGCCTGCCTGCCTGCCTGCCTGTCTGTCTGTCTGTCTGTCTGTCTGTCTATCTTGGCCCTATTGCTCTGGCTGACTGGCTGTCACTCTTGGCCCTGTCACTCTGTCACTCTGTCTGTCCTGGCCCTGTTGCTCTGTCTGTCTGTCTGTCTGTCCGTCCTGGTCCTGTCATTCTGTTTGTCTGCCCTGGTCCTATCTGTCTGTCTGTCCTGGCCCTGTCTGTCCTGGACTTGTGCTCTGTGTGACCTTCCAATTGGATCATTTATTTGGCCTTTCTAATGTATTACTGGTAGGATAGTCAGAGAGAGCAAGAGAGTCCTTGGAGCCCCAGTGTGTGTCCGCATACATGCACAAGTGTGTATATGTGAAAACGTGTGTCTCTGTCTCGTTCGAGTGCTTCTGGATGTGACATGTGTCTTGTAAAGCAGGTGAGAGGTCAGATGAAGAGGATGAGAAGGAGGTGGGTGGAGAAGGAGGTCAGGGGAGGAGAAGGAGGTGTGAGGAGAGGGAGGCCAGGGGAGGAGAAGGAGGCTTGAGGAGAAGGAGGCCAGGGGAGGAGAAGGAGGTGTGAGGAGAGGGATGTATGGGGAGGAGGGGGGAGGTGTGAGGAGAGGGATGTATGTGGAGGAGGGGGAGGTGTGAGGAGAGGGATGTATGGGGAGGAGGAGGGAGGTGTGAGGAGAGGGACGCAAGGGGAGAAGGAGGTGTGAGGAGAGGGACGCAAGGGGAGAAGGAGGGAGGTTTGAAAGAGAGGGGGATCAGAGAAGAGATGACCACATACTATCCAAAATCAAGTAACATTGTAAAGTTAACAATAAAGAAACAGTATTTTTTATAGAAACCTTTTTCCGTTTTCCAGTAACCTCTCGTCCTTCTACAACAGCTATTGATCCTTGGTGAATCATTTCCTCACAGGTTCCTGATCAATGCATCTGTGTGTCAGAAACATGACTTCTAGGAGTCAGGGAGAGTTCTGAGAATCCGCCCCCACCCTCTCTCAAACTCAGATCCTTGTTAAGACTTGTGCTGAACCCCCTGGAGGATGGGGGGGGGGGCATGGGGGCAAGGTGGAGTGGGGGGTGAGGGAACTGCAGCAGGTGACAAAGACCCAGGATGGCCTCTTGTGTGAGGAGGGGATTATATATAGACCCTGGGGGCAGGGCACAGGTGCTGCTGGCAGTACTCAGACAGCACAGCCACCTGTTGCCAGCACACTCAATCTTTTGTGATTGTCCCTGTGTTTCTCACAACTCCTTGTGATTGGTCCCATGTGATACACAAATCCTTGTGATTGGTTCCCACTCTGCACAATTTACACAACTCATTGTGATTTGGTCCTAGTCATCACATCCCCATTCTATTCAGATCTTCACATGGTTGAGGCTGAGAGTGGGGGTGAGGCTGAGGCTGAGACTGGGGCTAGGGGTGAGGCCAGGGCTGAGGCTGGGGCTAGGAGCGAGTCCAGGGCTGAGGGCTGAGGCTGGGGCTGGAGGTGAGGCTAGGGTTGAGGCTGAGGGTTGAGGCTGAGGGCTAGGGGGTGAGTGTTTGTCTGCAGCACCTGCTAGTCAGAATATCTTCAAGTGGGATGAAAGCAGGTACAACAGTTCATCCAGGGACATAGAAGTTAAGGAAGTTACACATATGCTCTTAGAAATACGCTCTACGTCCGATGGTGAGGTCAGACTAGCAGAAGAATCTTTGACCTCCCTCAAAGTCTCACGCAGAAGGTCACTGTAGGGCAGGACTCACTTCTGTGTCCAGGTGCATCCTGTTTCTACCTCGCTGGCTCAGTCCTGTCTGCTTCCCTGTATATCTTTTTCACTGTCTGTCTTCCTAGCACTAACTCTGCCTGTCTGTCTGTCTGCCTGCCTGCCTGCCTTGGTGTTTCTCTGGCTGCCTCACTGTCTACTCACTGTCTCCCTCAGGTGGTGTTCAGTCGTCACTGCAGCCCATGTGACATCAAGGAGCTGTTGTGTTCTTCCTCTAACATCCCCAGGTCAGCAATGTCATCTTGTGCTCCCCCACTTCGTTCTCCCCCTAACCCCCTTGGTCCACTTCCTTTTTCATCAGAGTGTCTCCTCTCTCCCTCTCCATCCTTCTCTTTCAAGCTGAGATTCAAAGCTAATCCTGGCTGTTCTTCTCCTGCAGGAACACTGCCATCATGATGGTGGACCCGGAAGGGGCTCTGGTCTCCATTGACCCCACAATGCCAACCAACTCCCCCAAGTAACGCCAGCCCTAGCTCTGATGTCACTATCTCTTTAGAATGACCCCCGGTCCCTGTGCATCTCCTGATGACATCAACTTGTCTCTATCTCTCCCCCAGCTCCCTGTACAAGGTGGTTGCCATGTCCACAGGCCAGCTAGGAGGTGATGCACACAACACACACACACACACGCATGCACGCACGCTCAGAAAAACGGGAGAGGGAAGGTGGGAGAGAGAGAGTGAGAAAGAGAGAGAGAGAGAAAGAGAGAGAGAGAGAGAGAGAGAACGAGACTAATGTGGGTTGTTCCCCTCTACAGACAAAGAGGACATGTTCCAGAATGTGTTGTCTCAGGTGGCAGAACAGTTTAGCAGGTAAGAGCCAATAGGATGTTTGTGTGTGGTGTGTGTGTCTGTGTGTTGATTCACATTCTCCAGTTTCAAACTAACCACTCTCCTCACCTATCTTCCCCTCTCTCCTCTTCTCCATCTCGCCTGTCTTCTCTTCTCTCCTCTTCTCTCGTATCCTCTCCTATTCACTTCTCTTCTCTCCTCCTCTCTTCCCCTTCTCTCCTTTGATATTCTTTCCCATTCTCTCCTCTCTACACCGCTACCCCACCCTACCCTTCTATCTTCTCTCCTCCTCTCCTGTCCTCTCTCCTTGTCTCTCTCCTCCCCTCTCTCCTCCTCTTACCCCCCATCAGAGCATTCCGTATCAATGAGCTGAAGACAGAGGTGACCAACAGACTGGCCATGCTAGAGAAGAGAGTAGAGTGTACGTGTCATTTCCTGTGCATTCACTCCCCCCAGTACACTCAAACGCACCTCTCATCTCAGGGGGCTGGAACAGTCGAACTCCAACCCTTCAGTGTAAATGTTTTAGTATTATGACACACACACACAGTGAGGGACCGTGGAAACAAGACCCAAACACGAGGACAGCATTCAGAGGTTGTTGTTGATCTCTCGTTGTTGCTGCCGTTCCAGTGGAGGGCTTGAAGGTGGTGGAGATCGAGAAGTGCAAGAACGACCTGAGGAAGCTGAGAGATGAGATGACATCCAGAGGAGGGGGCAGGTGAGCCTTCGGGGGTTCCTGTCCGGCTCCGACCGCGCTGCCTCTCTGCCTCGCCACCGGGGGTGCAACACACATCCTGCTGAGGGACAGATGAGACTACGGGGCACTTCCTGTAGATTTCCTGTTAGAGACTTGGGTGGGCGTCAGGTTGGATGTTTAGATGAGTGTGTTGTGATGACTGTCCCCACAGGGTGAACTGTCCTTGTAAATACAACTTCTCTGATGATGGGAAGAAGCTGACACCCAGGAGAGATGTGCCCAGTTATCCTAAGGTGTGTGTGTGTGTGTACCTACGCAGGTGTGTGTGTACCTATGCAGGTGTGTGTGTATGTCTACGTACGCAGGTGTGTGTGTGTGTACCTATGCAGGTGTGTCTGTGTCTGTGTACGTATGCAGGTGTGTCTGTGTGTGTGTACCTATGCAGGTGTGTGTGTGTGTGTGTGCGTATCTGAGCAGGTGTGTGTGTGTCTGTGTGTGTGTACCTATGCAGGTGTCTGTGTCTGTGTGTGTGTGTGTACCTACGCAGGTGTGTGTGTGTGTCTGTGTCTGTGTGTGTACCTATGCAGGTGTGTGTGTGTCTGTGTGTGTACCTATACAGGTGTGTGTGTCTGTGTGTGTACCTATGCGGGTGTGTGTCTGTGTGTGCGTGTGTGTGTGTGTGTGTACCTATGCAGGTGTGTGTGTGTTTGTGTCCGTGTCCATACCTATGCAGGTGCATCTGTGTCTGTGTGTGTACCTATGCAGGTGTGTGTGTGTGTCTGTGCCTGTGTGTGCGTACCTATGCAGGTGTGTGTGTGTGTGTGTGTATCTGAGCAGGTGTGTGTATATATACACTTGTATATAAATGTGTGGGTACTGCTCCTGATAGTGAGATCCTGTCTCTGTACTTCTCCTCCCCTCAACACACACACGCACACACACACACACACACACACACACACACACACACACACACACACACACACACACACACACACAGTACACCCTGTCCCAGGAGACTATTGAGGCCCTGAAGAAGCCCACCTTTGATGTCTGGCACTGGGAGCACAATGAGGTGGGCCGTCCACACGCTACCATGACTCACTGAGATCCGGTGTCTCACTTTGTACCCAGACGATGCATGTAATTGTGTGCATGCATGTGTGCACGTGTGTGTGTCCAGATGCTGAGCTGTCTGGAATACATGTACCATGATTTGGGCCTGGTGAAGGAATTCAACATGAACCCCATCACTCTCAAACGCTGGCTGGTAAAAGTATAACATTAGCGGACTCAGCACAGTACATATGTGTGTGGGTGGGTGTGCGTGCGTGCGTAAATGTACAGTAAGTGTGTGTGTGTGTGTGTGTGTGTCTGTAAGTACAGTGCACTTCTGTTTGTGTGCCATCTGGGACACATGTTATTTACACAGAGCCCAGTAGGTGGTCTCCAGATGTGCAGCTTAGCCAGAACACACTCCAGGCTCAGTTAAAGATGATTTGTTGAGGACAAACAGGATGAACCGGCTAGGCAGGTCCTATGACCCAGGCTGACACCCCAGCGCACCCTGCCTGCCTGTCTGTCTCCCCCAGCTGGGCATCCAAGAGAACTACCGCAGCAACCCATTCCACAACTTCCGCCACTGCTTCTGTGTCAGCCAGATGATGTATGGCATGATCAACCTGTGTAACCTGCAGGTGAGGAGGGAGTAGGGGGGGGGGATGGGAACGGAAATGGGGAGGGCAGGCTGGGACCATGTTTATTTTAAACACAGAGCCAGTTAGGTGGGGTTCTTCCAAGATGTGGGGCCAAGCTTTTAGCAGAAACACTCCAGGCTTCGTTTCAAGATGAATTTTTTTGTTTTGAGGAAACAGAAAACAGGATTGACGGCTTTAGGCCTCAGGTCTATGGACCCAGGCTGACACCCGCAGCGCCAAACCCTGCCCTGTCCCTGTCTGTCTCCCTCAAGCTGGGGCATCCAGAGGAACTACGCAAGCAACCCATTCTCACAACTTTCGGCCACTTGCTTTCCTGTGTCCAGCCAGATGAATGTATGGCAAATGAAAAATGCAACTGTGTAAACCTGCAGAGTGAAGGAGGGAGTTAGGGGGGGGGGGGATTGGGGAAAAGGAAATGGGGAGGGGCAGGGTGCGAGTGGGAGGGGGGGAGGAGAGTGGAGGGGAGGAGGAGAGTGGAGGGGAGGAGGAGAGTGGGGGGAGGAGGAAGGAGAAAGTGGAGGGGGAAAGGAGGAGAGTGGAAGGGGGAGGAGGAGAGTGGGGGGGAGAGGAAGAGTGGGGAGGGGAGGAGGAGAGTGGGGGAGGAGGAAGAGTTGGGGAGGAGGAGGAGAAGGTGGAGGGGAGGAAGGGAAGAGTGGAAAGGAGAGCAGGCGAGGATGTGAGCAGAGGAAGGGGGAAGATGATGAAGGAAGATTTGACAAGAGGGTGACAGTACTAAGACAGACAGCTGCAGTAGATTTGATTATGGACAGAACATGGTGTCTCTGTTTGGCACATGCAGTGTTATATTGTGTTGTGTTACACTGTGCTCCTCAGGAGAAGCTAACCCTGACAGACATGGGTATTCTCATGACAGCTGCTGTGTGTCACGACCTGGACCACCCTGGATACAACAACACGTAAGACTCCCCCCTCCCCCCTCCTTCTGGGGTGGGGTTCTATCCTGTTGAACACACGCCTCTTCTCCTCACCTCGCCTGCTCTTCGCACTACACCAGCATCGGGGCGAGTGCTCATAAGCATTATTAGCACTGACCCATTCAGTTCAGTAGAACACCTCCGCCACAAGCTCAGGATCATGTAAAGGAGGAGAGGAGGAAGCCACCTCGGAGATTTGAGACGCAGCCGTGGAAGGGTGTACTTTGCAGCCTTAGCTGGCTCCGCGAGGAGCTGCTGACAGACACAGCAGCGCAGATGGCCGTTCACTCACTCTGGCATGTTCTGGAACGTCCACAACACTTTGCCCCTCCGCTCTGTGGAAGCAGGCCAGCGATGCCACACCTCTCAAGGTGTTTGGGGGAAGAAACAGCACTGAGGGGGGGTTGGAACAAGGCAGGCAGGCAGTCAGGCAAGCAGGCAGGCAGGCAGGCAGGCAGGCAGGCAGGCAGGCAGGCAGGCAGTTAGCTTCTGTAGCAAGAAAACAAGATTCTGGTGCCGAGTTTCTGCCAGTGCCAAGTCAGATGTCCCTGTTTCTTTCACAAATTGTTTGCAAAGAGGAAGACACAAGCTGAAATTCTGTCACGTTCAAAAGTGAAAATGTTGAATGAGGTGTGCTTTGTGTGTGTGTCACGTTCAAAAGTGAAAATGTTGAATGAGGTGTGCTTTGTGTGTGTGTGGGCGCGCATCTATGTATGTGTATGTATGTGTTTCACTCCTCCAGGTACCAGATAAACGCACGTACTGAGTTGGCAGTTCGTTACAACGACATCTCTCCCCTGGAGAACCACCACTGTGCTGTGGCCTTCCAGATACTCTGCCTCCCAGAATGCAACATCTTCGCCAATGTGGAAATTGAGGCCTACAAACAAATCAGACAGGTGGGACACAATGACAAACTAGCCTGTTCAAAGCTCTTGCTTTGATCTTGCTGTGAGATAGTGGAGACCTCCAGGTTGTTTGGTAGAAAGAGGAGTTGCTTACAAAGCCCAAACACAGTATAGCACATCCACTTCATCCTTAACATTAACCAAAGATCGCTTCCACTCTCTTCGTCTTCTCCTCCTCTCACTTCCCATCCTCGATCTACTCCTCTCCAATACTCTCTTCCTCCTTCCCTTCCCCCTTCCCTCCTCCTTCCTGTCCTCCTCCCTCTGCAGGCTATCATCACTCTGATCCTGGCCACAGACATGGCCAGGCATGGGGAGATCTTAGATTCCTTCAAGCAGAAGGTTGACAACTTTGACTTCACCAACGAGGAGCATGTCACATGTGTGAGTAACGCACATGAGCACACCCACACCTGGGGCAATACATGTCTGGGAGGACACATTGTGAAAGTTTTGAATTTACCGTATGTGTGCAAAATGTGTGTGCTCGTGTGTGTGATGTGTGTGTTGTATGTGGTGTGTGGTGTTCAGCTTGAAATATCGTCCTTATCAAGTGCTGTGACATCTCCAATGAGGTGCGCCCCACCGAGGTAGCTGAGCCATGGGTGGACTGTTTGTTGGAGGAATATTTCATGCAGGTCAGGACTATATCACCCACAATGCAACACCAGTCTCTAGGTTCTGATTTTTATGTATATTGTCATCTTCCATTTTGTACCAGTCGATTGATTGGTTGATTTATTGGTTGAATGATTGGTTGGTACATCAAACGATTTGTTGACAGATTGACTGACTAATTCACTGATTTATTGGTTTATTTATTGGTTGGTTGGTTGGTTGGTTGATTGATTGATTGGTTGGTTGGTCCTGGTCCCTAGAGTGACAGGGAGAAGTCCGAGGGGCTGCCTGTGGCCCCATTCATGGACAGAGACAAGGTCACCAAGCCCACTGCCCAGATCGGCTTCATCAAGTTCGTCCTCATACCCATGTTTGAGACTGTTATGAAGGTAAACGTTTCCATCACTTTCTGTGTGTGTGTAATGAAATCGTGCTCTGTGATGTGTGTGCACTGACCTGCTGCTCTGCAATGTCTATGTGTGTGTGATGCATGTGTGTGTGTGATGTGTATGTGTGTGTGATGTGTGTGATGTGTGTATATGTGTGTGTGATGTGTGTGATGTGTGTGTGTGATGTGTGTGTGTGATGTGTATGTGTGTGTGTGTGATGTGTGTATATGTGTGTGTGATGTGTATGTGTGTGTGTATGTGTGTGTGTGTGTCTCAGCTCTTTCCTCAGATCGAGGAGATCATGGTGCAGCCTCTCAGAGACTCTCGTGACCACTATGAGGAGCTGAAGCAGATCGATGATGCCATGACTGAGGTAGAACATGTCTGCCTGTCTGTCTGTCTGTCTGCGTGTCGGTTTGTCTGCCTGTCTGTTGTCTGTATGTTGTCTGTCTGTCTGTCTGTCTGTCTGTCTGTCTGTCTTTCTGCCTACTTCTCTACCTGTACAGTCAGATTTACCAAGCCCTTTCCGGGCAATGAGCTCCCCAGAGGGTGACTGGCTCAGTTAGTTCCCAGAGTCTCCGTGGGTTCGATCACGTGTTTGGTCTTCTGGTTCCACCAGTTCTCCCTCTCAGCTCCCCCATTGAGTCTGGGAGGGGCAGCGGTTCCACACCTGTACTACCTCTTGCTAACATAAAGGTGTGTCTTTTGTTCAACGAGGCCCAGAAGAAAAAAACTGAAAACATGTCATTAGGAGGGAAGAAGAAGTGAGCGCAGCAGCTCACTCAGCGTGAGTAACCTGGACTGGCTGGCCTTGGTAGTGTGCTAGTTCTGAGTGCCCTCTCTCTCGCCTGCCTCCCTGCCAAGCTGCTGTAGCGCAGTAGAGAGCTGTGTGTGAGAGCTCCAGGCTTAATGATGGCACAGTACTTTCACCACACCGGGTTAAACTATCCCCAAAGAACAACCAAGTACCAATTTGACAATGATGAATTTGAATCTGATGACTTCAAAACATGAGTGAAATTAAATGGATTTGGGGAGTAAACCTTGCTTAAATGAAGAAAAAAAACAAGCTCTGAGTTTTGGAGCTGTCTCTCACAAATTGTGTCAGAGACTTGTTACTCTCGCCTACCTCTCTTTTGATTGGCCCCTGGGAGCGGGGGCACTCACACAATCACAGAACACTACTTAGGCACCACCTGACTCAGCCCAGGGCAGTCATCCAATCAATGTGGTGAAAATACTGTGCTGTCAAACCTCCATCGGTGCGGGCTGCAGTGGTTCATTCTGCTCTCCATTGTATCTGCTGTGCTGTCGATGAATCATCTCTCTCCTTGGTTGGCTGCATTTGGATGTTGAGGTTCTGGTTGTAAATATTGGTGAAGGACCCAGCTTGAGCGGGGTGCAGAAAGGTTAGGATCGATAGGGCTTGCATGGCAGCTACAGATCAATATCTCAACCTGCGTCAGTCCATCTGTGGAGGCTTTCACTGATCAAACATCCTCTCACGTCCTGTCCACCTTCTTGTCTAGAGGACCCAGACGTGTCTGACATCGGTTCTGCTTGTGTTCTAGGGGACCCGGACATGTGTGATCCGATTTCATGGAGCCAACAACAAACCGTCTATTTGAGGATTGGTCGACAACCGTTGTCCCGACCCAGTCCCTGATTGGTGCGCTGGAGGGTGGAGGCTGGACGGAGAGGCACCTGACCGACTCGTCTGACCAAACTGAACTCCTCAGCCTTCCTTGAGACGCATTGCCACGGAAACATTGGCTCGGACTGTTTACGTTCGTTGTTCGTTGTTTTCCGAGTTTTTGGTTGAAACGTAGAAAAAGTGATGATGTACAACAAGTATATATTTCTATATTGGGGTAGTAGCACTCGTAGGACCACCTTTATACCATTTTCACAAGTTTGAGACGGTTGGGTTGAGTAAAGTTGTTTTGACTTAACTTACAAATGAAAGCACAAGAACCAGCCCTGTGTCCAATTACCTCCAGCCAGCATAAACTTTAGTTTGCTTTAATCATTGCAACACAAGGCAGAAACTCCAAAGAGAATTTGAGTGGGTTTAGATCAAAGCAAAATGTATCATGTTAGAAAGCTAAAGCTGTAAACTAGACAGGCCACATGTACTGTGATGATGTTAACACAAGATACCTAGGCTACGCTCCTCTGTCTTCACTGACTGCACGTGTATGTGTGTGTGTGTGTGTGTGTGTGTGTGTGTGTGTGTGTGTGTGTGTGTGTGTGTGTGTGTGTGTGTGTGTGCTTCTGTGTGTGGGATTCTGTGTGTCTGTGCATGCTTCTGTGCATGCTTGTCTGAGTGCGTCTGTGTGTGTGTGTCTGTGTGTGTGTGTGTGCGTGGGTGTCTCTGTGTGTGTGTGAGTGTGTGTGTTTGTGTGTGCGTGTGTATGCACCATTGTCACCAGGTGTAGGTGTTTCAGGAGCCTTGCTATAGCTGTAGGACAAACGTAGCATATGTTGAAACATGATTTGTTTGCCTGAAGTCTACCACCCAAGGTACCACTTACCACTTACTCTATCTGCCCCCCATTCTCTCTCTTCATCTCTCTTATCTCTCTGTATCTCACTCCCTCCTTCTCTCACTGTCTCTGTCTCTCTCCCTCTCTCTCTCTCTCTCTCTCTCTCTTTCTCCCACACTCCATCTTTCTCTGTCTCTCTCCATCTATTTATTCCTCAAGTACATATTTACAGTATGGATGGTGGTTTTTAACAGACTGATTTACGGCTTCTGTGTTTGTTAACCATATTTATTGCTATCGGTTTCTCCTCCCTGTCACTCTTTCCCTCTCTCGTTCTCTATGTTTCTCCCTCGCTCTCTTTCCATCTCTCTCTCCCCCTGTCTCTCTCTGCTGATAGACTCTGATAGTACACATAGTAGTCCCCTCTCTCTGCTGATAGCACACACACAGACCCTATCACACACACTCTGAAATGCTTCAAGCACGGCAGCCTAATGTTCACTGTATCTGATCCCAACATCCTTAGAGAGGACATGAGAGGAGCCAGAAGAAGTGTCGGTCTGCTGATTGGCTTCGTTCTAAGTGATCTTAGAAGTGTTCAGCAGCTGCGTTCGTGTGTGTGTGTGTGTGTGTGTGTGTGTATGTGTGAGTATGTGTGTGAGGGGGGGGGGGCAGACAACAGAGGATTAAGAAGGGTGTTGGATGTGTCTGTATTAGTTGACTGTTTAGCAGCAGGATACATCTCAGTTGTGATCCATCTCAGCTTTCCATTCATGAAACACTTTCATGTTGTGGGCCTTCACAGTGTCCTTAATCCTCCCTGAATGTTCTCCGTCATCCGGGTCTGCCTCTGAACGGGATCCTCTCCTTTCATTTGTGTTTTCCACCAGAGGATGAAAGACCTGAGGAAGCACCCATGTTTATTTCAGTGTTCACTGTAAGGAAGGCATTTTAGTTCAGCTCCTCACTTCTCTGAATGAGAGATAATTACTCAGAAACCCCTCCCACTATTGCGTGCCAGCCTTGGTATTTACACTCACCGGGAAGAATGCTTCAATTAGACACCACACACACACAGATAACACACTGACACACACACACACAGATAACACATGCACAGGCAATGCACAGGTAACTCCCCTCCCCACACAAAAAGCGCATACAGGCAATGCTTGCATGCATGCATGCAGACAGGAACACATGTACACATGAAAAAGAGTCAATGTGCTACACTTATTTACTAACAGAAGATAGTTATCACTGTCTGTGACTAGTTTGTTTACTTACTTGTTGGAGTGCAACCAGAGAATGTATTGTAAGTACCGGAGTCCTTCTGTTAAGTTATTGTTTGCGATGGTTCACGGGTTTTAATTGTTATATTATGACTAATTAAAGTATTTCACTGTGTATGTCCATTGTTATAAAGACAAACGTATTTCTATGTAAAACTGTCAGATGGTTTGAAATGCTTCACCTGCATCTATTAAATGGACGCCCCATTTTGGGTCATCCAAGGCTGTGATTTACAACAGAGTAGCAGTCCCAGTTTCCACTGTGGCTGCGTGCTAGACCTCGTGCCTCTGAACAACAACTCAAATTAAAGTAATTGATAACTAAGACGAAGTCTGTCATCCCAGTCATTAGCTCTGCCCTGAGCGCCAGAGCCAGTCTGTCTCCCTGCCAGAGCGCTTCAAAGCCCTGTGTGTTGACACAGAGATGCTGCTGTAACTCTCACAAAGACACCTTGACAGACGCGGTTAAACTATTTTCTCTGAGGTCTCACACATTGCCTTTCAAAGGGATTCCAGAACACCGGATCGTACGCTTGCATAGGAAGGGGGAGAGAGAGAGAGAGAGAGAGAGAGAGAGAGAGAGATGGAGGTGAGGAAGAGAGATGGGGAGTGGGAGTGAGAAGAGAAAGAGGGGGTGATGAGGAGAAAGTAGAAAGGAGGGAGAGACAACAGAGAGTAAGAGTGCCCCGTAGAGAACGGATAGAGAAACAAGCCAGGAGTTTAATCTGGCTAATGTCTCTCCGGTCTCTTATCATGGCTGATCTGGTAAATGTTAGTCTTTCAGTTGCGTTTGTAGGGGGAAAGTGTGCAGGAGATAAAGTTGACTTGGAATGTTAATTCCAACAGATTACATCTGCAGAGGAGAGTTCAGGAGCTGTTCTGGGTCTTAAGGAACACTTGATTTGGTTTACCTACAGCCAGGACACAGAAGGACAAGTGCCAGATATACCTTTGCATGGTGGCATATCACACATAAACTTTTAATCCTGTTTCATTGCTTCTGGGGATGGGGATGGTTCAGAGCTGAAGCATTTGACAGAATGTTCCAGATCCTCCTCCACCCTCCGCCCCCCTCCCCTCCCAGTCCATCGCTTCCTTTTTATTGAAAGGTTATTGATAATGTTTCTGATAAATTAAAGTCATCGTCATGAAGAATAAATCGTAATAAATCGAGTCGTCTGTGAAGCTAAAAAGGGAACATGTTGACCGTCTCAGCACCTTCCTCTCTCCTCCATCATCCTCCATCTTCCTCCTTCATCCTCCTATCCTCCATCATCCTCCTGTCTTCCATCCTCCTCCTATCCTCTATCATTCTCCTATCCTCCATGATCCATCATCACCCTCCACCATCCTCCATCATCATCCTCCCCTCCTTCTTGGCCTGAATGGATCTTGGAATCTCTTTCTCAGGGTCAAGGAGAAAGGACCGTGTGTTTTCTGTTTGTTTGTGTCCTGTGTGTGTTTCTGTGTGCATGTGTGTGTAGAGACTAGATGGAGCATTCTATCAGCACATCAGCGGGTCTCTTCGGGCGAACTCAGCAGCTGAAGGCTTGGGCAAAGCCTACTACACACACACACACACACACACACACATGCCTACATACACACACATGCCTACATACACACACATCGAATGCACAAACACATTAAAAAATACTGTTACAATCCAGCGTCCGTCTGCAGGGATTCAGACAAAGGGATGTTTATAAGACAGCAGCAACAGTTAAATCACCAATGCTCTCGCCCTGACTCCCACAGACACAAGAATGTCCAGTCTCTCTCTCACACTCTCTTTCACTCAAATTCTCTCTCTCCCTTGCTCTCTTTTCCTTCTGCCTTGTCTCTACTACACTCACATTCACTCTCTTTTAATCTTTTCCACTCTCCCTCCCTTCTGTTTTCTAACTATTCACTCTGACTCTCTCTCTCTCTTTCCCTCTCTCTATCTCCCTCTGATTCTACCCTGACCTTGGCCCTGTAGCTCTGTCTACCCTGCCAGATGATAGGAAATGTATTGGAGGGTGAAGTACACACGGCACTGTTATCAAGCATTCTGGAGAATATTGGTGGGGTGTAGTATTTACTGCAGATAGAGAGTATGAGAGAGAGAGAATGAAAGAAAAAAAAAAGAAAGAAAGAAAAAAAGAAAGATGGAGAGAGAGTTTGCCCTTGTGTTCAATTGTTTTATTGAACCACAACAAAGCAGTGCCAAGGCATGGTTTCAAGTTTCATTCTTCCCCTCTAGGGGTTAAAGGTCACAGACGTGGGTGTCTAGTTAGATTCTGGATCTGTTCTAGAGGCCTCTGGGCTATCATGGTTTATGGCTAAAGCAAACAGAAACTTGCTGAACAAATATAGATTTAAGTTCATAGGATGAGCAAGAGGACCTCACACGCACACACACCTGTAGCACATCCTGTAAATCCAACAGGTCGTAAACACGGATGTCATGTTGGGACATGACTGAAGATCCATTAAGAGCTGCTGGATGTCTCTAGAAAATCTCAACCTATGTAATCTGGAGACATTATAATAATACATTTGTGCAGAAGACGCTTTCAGACGTAGAGATAGTTTGAAGCTGTAATGTTGTCACTGAGACATACATTTCCCTGAGTCTCTCAGCCTCTCGCTGATTGAGTTTTGTAGTCAAATGTCTCACCGGTTCCATTTGTACGTGGGGCCAGTTTGTGCCAAAGCAGCGTAATCTCCCTTCTGTTCTAGCATCTCCTATCTCTGCTTCAGTTAACATCAGACTGCTCTTATCTCAGACGTACACGGTACGTTGTTTTAATGAACGTTTACAGTAGAGTTGCTCTTCCTGAGAGTCTGTCTGTGGGAGCACTCATGGAGTAGCTCCTCTGTGCATGCCCGCACGGACAGGACTGGGATGTGATTGGTGAGTGTTTGGTTGGGGTCACAGGCAGCCCCTGCTATTGGCTGGAGCTTGGCGACTAGGAAGGTGAAGGCTGGAGGACGATTTGGATCTGTTTCTTTCATGTCTTCTCAAGAGTTTTTTCTATTTTCTTCCCTTCTCTTCGCCTCCTTTTCCTTCACATGTTCGATTCCTTCTCTTCTCCACATGTTCACATATTCCCAAAACATTCTAAAAATAGCTTCACCAACAACATCACATCTTTTAATAAGGTCTTAATTAAACTCAGCCAGCAACATCAATAACAGAGACAGCCTCTCCTGTCATAGCTCAACTGGTTCCCAACACCAGTCCCTCCCTTGTTTAATTAGATCGGGCTAAAAACAGACCTTTTACTAGCCACCCTCCGCCACAGCAGAGGAGTCAGTGACTGGGGGTGTCATCCAAATTCATAGTGAATCTAGTTGAGCGCTACCACAGTCTAATCCCAAACTTAGGAACTGAGAAAATGAGGGTCCGGATCTACAGAGCAGGAGAGATCAGATCTAGGTAAGAGAAGGAGAAGGAGGAGAAGAAGGAAAGAAGAGTAGGAAAAGAAATTGAAGAAGAGGAAAAGGAAGAGACAAAGGAGAAGAGAGAGAAGGAGAAAGTGCAGGAGAGGGAGCCTCCAGGCATGTCAGTTTTGTTTACCACAGCCTATCTTGGGCGGCCATCTTGATTGTGTGTTGGCAGGCCTTCAGCTGCCGTGCTGTGGCCGAGCGACCGCACGCGGGGCCACACGGCAATTACCCAGACTGCCACGCTCTTATCTGGATGAATAGCCGGCCTGTTTGAGCGACAACATGCAGACTGTCCGCAGTTCTCTCTCACAGAGGCTGTGACATGGGAGCTCTCTCTCTTTAAACCCCTCTCTTTCTTTCTACCCCTCTCTTTCTTTCTACCCCTCTCTTTCTTTCTACCCCTCTATTCCCTTCCACCCCTCTCTTTCCATCCCTCTCTTCCCTTCCACCCCTCTCTTCCCTTCCACCCCTTTCTTCCTTTCTACCCCTCTCTCTCTCTTTCTACCCCTCTCTCTCTCTTTCTACCCCTCTCTTCCCTTCCATCCCTTTCTTCCTTTCTACCCCTCTCTCTTTCTACCCCATTCTTTCTGTCTTCCTTTGTCACTCACAATATCTCCTTCCCCTTCTTGTTTCATTTTTCTCATCTCTCCTTACTTTCCCCCTCACTCCCTCTCTCTTTATTCCGCCCTCTTCTCCTCTCTACAGCTCTTTTCCTATTCCTTCTGCTCCCTCCCTCCCCCAATATCTCTCCCTCTCTCTCCCTGTAATTGTTTCCTATCCTCCCCCAGCATTTCTTTGTTATTAAGTAGCTAAAGACAAGTTGTTGTTGTGGGGTAAGGGTTAGGTCACATGCTTGTTTAGTGGGCTGGTGTTCTTCTCTGCCACCCCCACCCCCTCACATGTGACAGGGTCGTGTGACTCCTCGGGCCTCAGCCCTAATCAGCAGCACCTGAGATGAGTCAGCTGCAGGAGGACATGACTGCCTCTGTCAGCTGGGAGACACATGGGCATTCCATTTGCTGTATACTCAGTGGAGATCAGACCTTAAGAAAAACATGACGTCTTCCATAACCTCCTGACACCTCCTCCTCTTTTGTCACCTCCTCCTCTGTTACCTCATTTTCTGTCACCCCTGCCATCATCGTGGACCTCCGTCACCTTCTGCTCCTCTTCTACCTTCTCTTCCCTCTCTCATTTCTCTTCACTGCCCTGCCTCCTCTCCCCCACCAGCTAATGTCTCACCCTCTCCTCCTACTCCTTCTCTCCTCCAAATCTTTTCCTATACCTTTCTCCTTCTCTCCCACCCAGGTTTGAGATCCTAGCAGCCAGGCCAGGCTGCATTAGGGAAAGATTAATGACAGGGTCCCCAGGACAATGTTGTTTAAAGTGGAGCTGTCTTTCATCGGGCCCAGGGGCGTGCCAGAAATGTCTCTCTCTCTTCTGAGTCTCTCTCTGTCTTCCCTTTGCCCTCCCTCCTTCCACCTCTTTTCTCTCTCTTTCTCACTCTCTTTTCCTTTTTCTCTTTCTCACTCGCTCCTTCTGCTTGTCTTCCCTCGCTCCTTCCTTCCCTCCCTCTCTCTCTCAGTCCCCCACTCCCCTTCCCTGTCCTTCCCTCTCCCCTCTCTCCTTCCCCCTTAACCTCTTTCTTCTTCCTTCTCCTTCTCTCCCCCTCTCTCTCTCTCCTCTCTCTCTCTCGTTCCCTCTCTCTGTGTGGTTTAATACTCATTCCAGTTAGTGGTGTGTGTCCCCCCCCGTGCTTCTCACCTCCCTGAGAGGGAATTTCCATGAGCCTGTGTGAGGCAGGTCTGCAGGGCTGTACAATCGCTCCCCTTTTTTTTTGTTTATTCCTTCTCTTTGTTCTGTTCCCTTCTCTCCTCCCCCTCCGCTCCTTATCTCTCTTTTCCTCCCCTCTCCTCCGTGTGAGCCTGAAGTCCAGTAGGTGAGCTGCTAACCCAGAGCCACATGTGTGTAAGAGGATCTCCCCCCCGTCCCCCTGTCTGACAGTGGGACTGTCAGGGGGCTCCCCCTTGTACACACACACACACACACACACACACACACACACACATACAGGCGCAGGGGGAGAGAAGCACTCACAGAGGACTGGAAGGCAACTTAATCTCAGCCTCTCGGTTCTTACATAAATATTGAGAACACACTTTAGACAGACAGGCACACACTGACACTCACACACATTCTATACTCACACTTTCTCTTTCTTTTTCTCTCTCTCTCTCTCTCTCTCTCTCTCCTCATCAGACACACACGCTGCCTCTCTTCACATCTGTCTGGAGGAGAGATTAGCCAAAGCTCTAGTCTCCCCCACTGTCTCTCCTGTGACAGAGAGACACCACAGCCACGAAGAACCACTGCACTGCAGACTGAACATCTGGATATATAGACTACAGTTAGGTAACCTGAAAGCCGTTAGTTATACATTCTTGGTGAGATACGTGAGGGTGGGTGATGCTGGGAGCAAACTGTACAGTAAGTCACATGACTGTTTCCAAGGAAAAACCTTTGTCGTGACATGGAAAATTGTGTGTTGGATACAATTGGATGAACACATACATTTTCCCATTCTCATTCTCTTGCTCTCTTTTGCAGTCTCTCCCTCTCTGTCTCTCTTCCTCCTCCAGTCTGTCTCCTTTTCTCGTTCACTTCCAGCCTCTCTCTCTCTTCCTCCCTCAGCTTACTGTGTCCCTCCCTATCACAGGAGAGCCTTACTGTAAGACGAGACACCTATTCATCCATCACTGGACAGTTTTGTCAGTGTAGCTAGTGCCCTGACTGAATGGTCAGCGGTTAATAGTTAACCCCTAAAGACCACGTGGGAGGGAGGAGACTGTGCTCCAAGCAGGCAAACAGACTCCCTGCTGCCCTGACCTTTGGACTGCATGGTGGGACACACAGAGAGCAAGAAAGAGGGACGTGCCAAGGGTGGATGACTAGAAGTGTGTGTGTGTGTGTGTGTGTGTGTGGGTGAGTGTGTGTGTGGGTGAGTGTGTGTGTGTGAGAGGGGGGGTGATAAAGAGGGAGACAGAGAGAGAGAGGAAGCGATAGAAAGGAACACAGTGTCGCCTAAACTTCTTATCAAACAATGTGAAGTCATTGTGAACCCTGCTCTAATACACGTCTGCTCTAAACACCTCATGCAGTCCCAGTCCCTGTAGACCACAGTGCTGCGGCCATGGATCCTCACAGCAAAACCTCCATTGAAATAAATGAACCCAGTGGACTTCATCTGACGTAACACCAAATCAGAGTCTTCTGCAAGGCTCTGAGTGAAACGTCAACGCACACACGGCAAACACACACACACACCACAAATATTGTGCGTGTGTGTTTGAAGAGGTTTGGAGCCAGACAAAAGCCAGTGTTTGCTTGTCCTCCTGCTCCCGTGTGTGTGTGTGTGTGTGTGTGTGTGTGTCCTGGCCCTGGGTCCCACTGAGCTGCAGCCAGGGGCTGCTGGAGGAACCAGCTGACAGTGTTTGCTCTGCTATACAGGCCCTCAGCTTGGAGCCCTCTTCACCAGAGAGCACCCCCCTCAGAGCACACCCCCTCCCAATAGCACCACCAGTTCCAGAGTGTGTGTGTGTGGGGGGGGGGGGGGGGGGGGGGGGGAGTGACCACCCTTAGGAATCGCATAATGGTTGTAAACTCAATGCTAATGCTCTGAGACATCTTGACGCCCCCCCCACCCCCCTCCCCCCCCAAAAAAAAGAAAAGAAAAAAATGATTGAATAAAATGCAATGAATTCTTACAGTTCTGAGAGCTTGGCTTGATCTATATCTCTGTGAATGTGCATGATCTCTTTTTTTCCCCTTTTTCATAGGGAAAGACTGACTCAGCCACAGATTGTGATGCAACCTTGTAATTATCTCAACCATCTCATTTTAGACTACATCACAACCTATGATTTATTTTCTTATGGATGGAATTGATAGGATAGGCTATATGCATACATAAGTAGACACATGCATGCACGTAAATCTTCGATGTATCCTATGTTTTATGTTCAAGACATTACCTTCCAAATGATAATTTGCCATGAAGTAATCTCTCACGTAACCAACTAAAAAGTCCCGGCCAATGAAAGACAATGTACTCCCTTTTAAAGGTGCTATTAATTTCAGTTCAAGACATGTTTATGTTGTGCTGTTGAATAATAAGACCAGCCCACCTGTGTCTCAACTTGGGGCAAGGGGGAAGGGCCGCGTTTGAGAGGGTGGTGTGTGGCTTTAAGAGTTTACAACATCATTGAATTCACACACACGGCTTACTCGCTGAAAGTTTGGAGGCCAAGCGAGTAGAAGACCGCTCTGTTGGTGAGCTTGGACACCGAAGGAGGTGACGAGACTGATATTAAAACCGAGACAAAAACAAAACGCGGTTTATATCAGAACAGGAATACGAAGCAACGTGCAACTTTACAAATCAACAGTGCGGGGAAAGCAGAATGCGCATGACCCGCATAAGAACTGAAGTGGCGAAGTAAAGTTTCTCAATGGAAAGCAACTAGCTGGAGCGAGATTATGGACTCGAAGCTGATAAAACCACGTTCGACTGCGATTTTCTTGGTTTTGATTGAATAAACCAGCATATATTTAAACGTGTGCTCACTTTGTGCAAGGCAGGAATATGGAAGGACATTTGGAGTTTACCCACGAAAGGAATGGAGCGCAAAACCTGCCTTTCTGTGAGAACTGAAATCAAATGTTAAGCGGGTATTTGGAGTAGCGATCATTTGGGATTTGTCGCACATCTTTCTCGTTTTCTTTTGTGAAGTTCGGTTTTGTTTCATCTGGAATGTTTGCCAGTGGTGTTACATCGGTTTCAGTTCGGACACACACTTTACTGATCTGTTTCGCTCTGGTGCTGATAACCTTTGGACGCGGGACAGAATTGAGGGTTCGCGTTCGTTTAGCGGACGGACAAATAACAGAGGAAGTTTTGGAAGCGGACGTGGAGAAGGACTCGATAACGTTGGAGTTCAAGCAAGGAGATGGGACTCTCATTACGTTCGTCGCCGATTTCAGACAGGTGAGTTGGAAACGACTTTATAAGTACAACCGCATCAACGGTGCTCGTCTACCGTGCTGGTTTGGGTAATTGCCCACCATTGCCAGCGCTTCCAGGCCAATCTGTGGCAGGCAAGATAACATCTCCCACTTTATATCGCAGTTAACCTCATTTCTAGCTAAATGGTGGGGCTTTTCCATTGTTTCCAGTGGTGACTAAACTCTCAGCATGTTGGTAGGCTAATAAGTGTCCTGAACGAAGGGGTGAGGTGGCAAACATTCCATGACTACGATCACTTCTTTGGAAACACCAGCATGTCACCATTTGGGGAGTGTCGTGACCCGTGTCTCTGTTTTCCAACTGTAATACAGCCAAGTATTGTATCGTGTTATAAGTGTTTATGTGCAGTCTGGGCAGTTAGGCCTGTACGGGACACTGACTCTGTGTAGCAGATCCAGGGGGGCTATAAAGCAGGGTGTGGAGGTTAGGCTTAATGTGAGGCAGAGGGTGATGATTAGGATTAGTGTGAGGCAGGGTGTAATGTTTAGGGTTAGTGTGAGGCAGGGTGTAGGGTTAGTGTGAGGCAGAGTGTAATGGTTAGGGTTAGTGTGAGGTAGAGTGTAATGGTTAGGGTTAGTGTAAGGCAGGGTGTAATGGTTAGGGTTAGTGTGAGGCAGGGTGTAGGGTTTGTGTGAGGCAGGGTGTAGGGTTAGTGCGAGGCAGGGTGTAATGGTTAGGGTTAGTGTGAGGCAGGGTGTAATGGTTAGGCTTAGTGTGAGGCAGGGTGTGGGGTAAGGGTTAGTGTGAGGCAGGGTGTAGGGTTAGTGTGAGGCAGGGTGTAGGGTTAGTGTGAGGCAGGGTGTAATGGTTAGTGTGAGGCAGGGTGTAGGGTTAGTGTGAGGCAGACTGTAGGGGTAAGGGTTAGTGTGGGGCTGGGTGTAGGGTAAGTGTGAGGCAGGGTGTAGGGGTAAGAGTTAGCATGAGGCTGGGTGTAGGGTTACTGTGAGGCAGACTGTAGGGGTAAGGGTTGGTGTGAGGCAGGGTGTAGGGTTGGTGTGAGGCAGACTGTAGGGGTAAGGGTTGGTGTGAGGCAGGGTGTAGGGGTTAATGTGAGGCAGGGTGTAGGGTTAGTGTGAGGCAGGGTGTAGGGGTAAGGGTTAGTGTGAGGCAGGGTGTAGGGTTAGTGTGAGGCAGGGCGTAGGGGTAAGGGTTAGTGTGAGGGAAGAGGAGCATTTGAGGGGTGTGTGGTAGAAGAGGCAGGGAGCAAGAGGCAAAGACAGTGCTGAAAGCCAGGCACAGAGGGAACAGAGGCAGACACATAGGATCTGACGGGCAGAGGAGGTGTGTGTGTGTATGGGTGTGGGTGTGGGTGTGTGTGTGGGTGCAGGCGGTAGCGAGGGAACGGTTTGCAGGATTAAGTGTCTGACCTGT
>BROE01000005.1:13595071-13601427 GCA_036571765.1 Plecoglossus altivelis
GAGGGACAGGCAGATGAGAGCACTCTGCAGGCTGAATGTTTTTATGCTGTCTCTCTCTCTCGGTCTTGCTCTCTCTCGCTGCTCTTCAGTCGCTCTTCTTCTGTGCGCTTCTCTCGGGCTCTCTGTTCCTCGCTCTCTCTCGCTCTCTCACAGGCAGAGGCTTCAGCATCACCTAGTATATGGCTGGTTCATGCAGTGATGGAATGTCAGCCAGAAACCTCACATTCTCCTCAGCGTTGCAGGGTAACCCCTCTCTGTGTGCCTTCTGGCTCGGCTTACTTTACCTCATCTGATCGGCCTGTCCTGACTCTGGCTGCTGGGTGTTGTGGGTAATTGAGTTTTATCTGTCAATGTCATCCTGCCCACAGATCTCTGTCTCTGCCTATTTGAGGCCTTGAACATAATATACAGCCTGTCCTCTGTGGAAGGTGATTAGAAGGTAGTGAAGGTCTGCCACATGTGTGTGGGAGAGAGAGAGACATGGGGAGGGAGGGAGACCTGTAGAGCCAGGCAGAGGGAGAGATCTCTGTCTCCCTGTCAGGGGGAGGGACAGGCAGATGAGAGCACTCTGCAGGCTGAATGTTTATCTGTCCTGCTCTCTCTCGCTCTCTCTCGCTCTCTCTCGCTCTCTCTCGCTCTCTCTCGCTCTCTCTCGCTCTCTCTCGCTCTCTCAACAGCAGAGCTTCACATCACCAGTATAGCTGGTTTCCATCAGTGATGGAATGTCAGCCAGAAACCTCACATTCTCCTCAGCGTTGCAGGGTAACCCCTCTCTGTGTGCCTTCTGGCTCGGCTTACTTTACCTCATCTGATCGGCCTGTCCTGACTCTGGCTGCTGGGTGTTGTGGGTAATTGAGTTTTATCTGTCAATGTCATCCTGCCCACAGACAGTGAGGTGTGCAGCAACAGATGTTAGGAATTAGTCGTATGTATGCATGCATGGATGTACTGTATGCATGCATGTATGTATGTATGCATGTATGCATGCATGGATGTACTGTATGCATGTATGTATGTATGGTCCATTCTACAAAGACATTAACAGTCTTGAGTGAAAGATGTCCTTATCTTCTCTGGCGAACCCTCTTCCTCATCAATTTCGAAAGGTTCACCTTTCAGGGCTTGTTTTACCCCCAGGATGACTCAGACCCTCCACAGAGTCTGAACCCTCATCAGAAGCAGAGGCGTGTAAAGGGAAGAGCCCTGGTCCTGGCTCTCCCCCAGCCTGTGAGCAATGATCTTGTGAGGAGGCTGAGGCCAGCAGTGAGGAGGCCGGGGTCAGCAGTGAGAAGGCCGAGGCCAGCAGTGAGAAGGCTGGAGCCAGCCGTGAGGAGGCTGGGGCCAGCCGTGAGGAGGCTGGGGCCAGCCGTGAGGAGGCTGGGGCCAGCCGTGAGGAGGCTGGGGCCAGCCGTGAGGAGGCCGGGGCCAGCTGGGGCCAGCAGTGAGGAGGCCGGGGCCAGCAGTGAGGAGGCCGGGGCCAGCTGGGGCCAGCAGTGAGGAGGCCGGGGCCAGCAGTGGCCAGCAGTGAGAAGGCTGAGGCCAGCAGTGAGGAGGCTGGGGGCCAGCAGTGAGGAGGCTGAGGCCAGCAGTGAGAAGGCTGGGGGCAGCAGTGAGGAGGCTGGGGCCAGCAGTGAGGAGGCTGGGGGCAGCAGTGAGGAGGCTGGGGCCAGCAGTGAGGAGGCTGGGGGCAGCAGTGAGAAGGCTGAGGCCAGCAGTGAGGAGGCTGAGGCCAGCAGTGAGAAGGCTGAGGCCAGCAGTGAGAAGGCTGAGGCCAGCAGTGAGAAGGCTGAGGCCAGCAGTGAGAAGGCTGAGGCCAGCAGTGAGAAGGCTGAGGCCAGCAGTGAGAAGGCTGAGGCCAGCAGTGAGAAGGCTGAGGCCAGCAGTGAGGAGGCTGAGGCCAGCAGTGAGAAGGCTGAGGCCAGCAGTGAGGAGGCTGGGGGCAGCAGTGAGGAGGCTGGGGCCAGCAGTGAGGAGGCTGAGGCCAGCAGTGAGGAGGCTGGGGCCTGCAGTGAGGAGGCTGGGGCCAGCAGTGAGGAGGCTGGGGGACCAGGACAGGCTGGGGGCAGCAGTGAGGAGGCTGGGACCTGCAGTGAGGAGGCTGGGGCCAGCAGTGAGGAGGCTGGGGCCAGCAGTGAGGAGGCTGGGGCCAGCAGTGAGGAGGCTGGGGCCAGCAGTGAGGAGGCTGGGGGCAGCAGTGAGGAGGCTGGGGAACCAGGACAGGCTGGGCAGAGTGGGTGGGCGCTCGATGGCTCTCCTTCCTGTGGGGATGTGTCAGCAGCATACATGTCCTTAACTGCAGGAAGTGACTGTACTCCAATGTGGTGTACATCTGTGTACACCCCCAACACCCAACACCACCCTTCTCTGTGTCGCTCTTGCACTGACTTGCCAGGTTGAGTTACGCTTCAGTGTATTGTCACACTTCCAGTGAAGCCATTGTCTGTGAAATGTCCACTGCAGGTTTAAAACACCCCTCCCCCCCCCCCAAACGAAACACACAAAGGCTCCTTCTACCTGGGGATGAGTGTATTTCAGGTCAGGTTGTCTTATTGTGTGTCTGTCTGTGGAAGGGTTTTGAGACAGAACTGGTGAAGAATCTCAAGGCTTGAAGGAGGAGCATTAGTAAAGGTGATGGTGTCTGTGGGGTTTGCCAGAGTGAATCTGACACTGCACTGCATCTGACACTGCACTGGATCTGACACTGCACTGGATCTGACACTGCACTGGATCTGACACTGCACTGGATCTGACACTGCACTGGATCTGACACTGCACTGGGAATCTGATGACAATCAACACTGCAGAAATATCGGAGACACTGTCGGTGAGGGTTCTCTCTGTCTCTCTGTCTCTCTGTCTGTCTGTCTGTCTCTCTCTCTGTCTGTCTCTCTCTCTCTCTCTCTCTCTCTCTCTCTTCCTGTTCTCCCCCCACCTGTCCTCCTCTAACCTAGCGTGGCTGATCCCTGATCTACTCCCCAGATTGCTCCACATGGGTTGGTGTTGCGCAACGCTGCAGATCCAGGAAAGCCCAGGAATCATGGAGCCTTTTGAGAAGGCGATGGTATCTCCATGATGGATGGCTTGCATGTATAGCGGGGACATTAACCGCTCTGTGTAATCAGTAGGAACACTTGCGCCATCAGTCGTGGGTGTTGGAAATGTCTTTTCATGGTGCCTTCAGGTCAGTGGGGGTGAGATGAGGGAGGGAGAGACTGGAGGATGGGGTTGGAGGGAAGAAGTGAGAAAACAGTTGCTCATCATTCGTGGTGTCTGGGTTCTCAAGAAGAGAGTAGGGTGGTTGGAGGGAAAGGGAGGGAGGGGTGGAGGGAGAGGGAGGGAGGGGTGGAGGGAGAGTGAGACATCGGGTCTGGAGGAAGTAAATCATGATGGTTGGAGGGAGAGAGCGGGGGGAGGAGGGAGGGTGGATTAAGAACAGAGGGAGGGGACCTGTGTGGGATAGTCTCATTCATATCCTCCCTTGTCCAGGTCACCATGGAGACTAGCCAGGCAGCACTGGTTCTCTGTGTGATTTATCAAAGTTCACTGGAAAGAGGAAGGAGTTAAGAAGTTAGTTCACACAAATTCACCGGATGCACTTTTAAAACATGAGTCAGAAAATACTGGAAGCAAAACCCATCTCTCTCCGAAAAAAAATACTGTTTTTTGAATGCGTGTGTGCCTGGGCATGTGTGCCTGTGTTCTGTTTGTCTGTGTCCTTTGTGTGTGTGTGTGCCTGTGTCCTTTTTGTCTGTGTCCTTTGTGTGTGTGTTTACCTGTATGTGTGTGTGTGTGTGTGTTTGCCTGTATGTTTGTGTGTGTGTGTGTGTGTGTGTGTGTGTAATACTTCTTCCCCTTCTGTTTGACTTTGGAGTAACTTTGTATTGTCTGTTGAAACCCCAAACCAGACACCTTTCAACAGCAGAGGGCTTAGTGCTTTCATTGGCCATTCTCTGGTGTTGTTTGCTAATTGGCTGGCTGCTGGGAAAGCCAGGTGTGACCGAGGCCAATGAGAGTCCACATTCCTGTACCTCTGCGACCTCCTGTAATTAACCTCTGTTCAAGCATTCTCATCTCAGATACTGTCGTCCAGCTGCCTTGTCTCTCTCTCCCCCTTCCTCCATTCCATCTCTCTCTCTCTTTCTATCTGCCTTGTCTCTCTCTCCCCCTTCCTCCGTTCCATCTCTCTTTCTCTTTCTATCTGCCTTGTCTCTCTCTCACCCTCCCTCCATTCCATCTCTCTTTCTCTTTCTATCTGCCTTGTCTCTCTCTCACCCTTCCTCCATTCCATCTCTCTTTCTCTTTCTATCTGTCACTCCAAAATGAGTGGAACTGAAACCAAAAGAACCAATCAGCAGATACATGCAGCTTGGTATTGTTGGTTTGTCCTCCATCACCCTCTTTCTCTTCCTCTCTCTCATGATGTCATTCTCTCTCAGGCATCAGACGCACCCTCCGCAGTGCATCCATGTCCTTGATTCCTCCGTTCCAAACGTTTCGGATCCCGTGGCTTCACTGCGTCTCCCTACCAAAAGACGCTCCTCCTCTCTCTCTCACTCTGTCTGTCTCTGTCAGCCACCTCTTTATTGCTCTCTGGTACCAGAAGTACAGCCTCGCCTCTTATCTGTCTCAGGAAGCAGAGTCGTGTCTATCTCAGACAACAGAGACACCAGGGGAGAGCTGGAGTCTCTCTCTCTCTCTCAGCAGAGCTGGAGTCTCTCTGTCCCTTCCTCTCTCTGTCTGAGCAGAGCTGGAGTCTCTCTGTCCCTCTCTCTCTCTCTCTCTCTCTCTCCCTCCTTCAGTAGAGCTGGAGTCTCTGTCCCTCTCTCTCTCTCTCCCTCAGTAGAGCTGGAGTCTCTGTCCATCCCTCTCTCTCAGCATAGCTGGAGTCTCTCCCTCCCTCCCTCTCTCTCAGCCAGCATAGCTGGGGTCTCTGAGTCAGTCAGCTGGCTGCTTAGAGGCCTGGCCCCTGCCTGTGCTGGCTTGGCTTTTCTAAGCGCTTGTTTGCGCTACATCGGGCGGCTCTGGCACACCTACATAAGACCGGTTCTGATTGGGTAGGCAACTGTGAAATGGAATATTTATCACCCATTGGTTGTTAGTGGATTTGGAGTCAGTGTTGGTGGCTGTGTTCGTACTGTTTGTTTAGAAGAGAAGTTTGTTCGTCATCGCTTGGTCCTTGATCCTTTTGATTTTTCCTTTTGTGAAAAAGTCACCCTCTCACTCCCACACCCACACATGCAGACACACACAGGGTAAAACTACAGATCCCAAATGACTCATCAAACTGAGTCTGACCAGTGGGCCTCCATCCAGCAGCCTTATCAACAGACAGGGTCTTAGGGGGATTGGGGAACAGGAAGAAGGGCCTCCAACACACACAGACATACTCCCTCCCCAGCCATAGCCTACATTGCCCTGAGGCCAGCCAGTGTTTGGCAGGCCTCACTTCAGTGGAGTCCATTCTGGGACAGGGTTCCTAGTGACTAGCAGACAGGCCTCCATAATAGTGTGTGTGCTCTCTCCTTAGGAGAGATTTACTGCTGTTTGTCTCTGGACCTACATTCAGACCAGGCTAATGCTGGAGTTACTGCTGTCTCTCTGTCACTGGGCCCCACATTCAGACCAGTTTAGTGCAGGAGTTACTGCTGTCTGTCTCTGGACCTACATTCAGACCAGTGTAGTGCATGGAGGATGTGTGGTTGTAGAAAACAGCGAGCTGTGGAGAACACAGCTTACTATGATGAAGCTGCTAGCCTGGGCCTCTTTCTCTTCCCTGGCGTTACACAGGGAAGCTCTCCCTTCTCTCCAATGGATGAGATTGAATTTTTTGAAAGGATTATTTTGGAAAGTGTAGCTATTTGAGTTAAGCTGTGTTGCCAGTTGGCTTTAGCGGACATCTGGCTTGTTTGGTGTTTGAAGAGCTGTCAGATGCAGAGCGTGGGCCTAACGTATGCACCATCTGATCGGACCCACGTTTCTGCCTGCTACAGGAAGTGGTCAGATCTGCCAACAGGAAGTGGCTAACCATAAATACCTTTTGATTGTGTGTATGTGTGCGTGCATGCGTCAGACTGGTGTTAGTGGGTTGGCACCAGCTGTATGGCAGGAGGCATTTAAGACTGCAACAAACACTCCTCCTCCTCCTGCTGGGTATTTATAGGACCCTGCATGGCATCATGTTTGTTTACACAAATCACACACATTGTCTGGAGGCACAGGAACCACATCACAGACACACAAACATATCATGCTTTCCTGTGCCCTCCTCAGTCTCCAGAAGGGACCAGTCCTCTCTTGTTTAATGGGAGGGATGAAAAGGGGCACGCTGAGGGCAGAGGGAGCGAGGGGGGGGGGGG
>BROE01000005.1:13601562-13649798 GCA_036571765.1 Plecoglossus altivelis
CTGGCTTGTTTTGGTGATTTGAAGCAGGCTGTCAGATGCAGATGCGTGGGCCTAAGCGTATGCATCCAGTCTGATCGTATTTTAGGGACGCCGACGTTCTGGCCTGCTAGTGCAGGGAAGTGGGTCAGTTATCTGCCAACAGGAGTGGCGCTAACCCATAAATACCTTTTGATATGTGGTGTATGTGCTGGCGTGCATGGGTCAGACTGGTGTTATGTGGGTTTTGCACCTAAGTCCTGTTGAGTAGGGCAAGGAGTCTATGTTAAGACATGCACAGAACACTCGCTCTCCTCTCGGCTAGGGTTATTATATCAGGACCCCTGGCATGCATCAATGTATGTTTACACGAGAATGCACACAGCATTTGTCTGCAGGATCTGACTAGGGAACACATCACCGAGTAGCAACAAACATATATGCTTATCTCTGTGCCGCTCCTCAGTCTCCAGAGAGCGGACGCAGTCCTCTCTTGGTGGTTAAGTGGGGGGATGAATAAGGGCGCACGCTGAGGGCAGAGGGGAGCGAGGGGGGGGGGGATGCATCACCCACACAACACACGTGGCTCATTTCATCTCTGTTACTGTTGAATTGTGTGATGAGGAGGCTACCTTCTGAGGTGCATGCTGGGAGCTTCCCTGTAATTACACACAGTTGGGCCCTGCAGCCATCTCTGGGACTGAGGGGGAGGATCCTCCCGCATCTTTACCCCCCTTACCCCTCTCTCCACCCCCCCCCCACACACAGCACACACCGTTTACCGTACACATATACACACCAAAGCAAACACATACACACGCACACGTTCTCTCATCTTCCCACCCAGAAACAAAGCTCAGTGTTGGGGTGTCTTCTGTCAGGGAGGTCTTCTCTCAAAGATGTGTGTGTGTGTGTGAGAGAGAGGGAGAGAGAGAGAGGAGCATGGCTGGAGCCAGGAGGCTGTCAGGGCTGGGGAGTGAGGGGGAAGATGGAGGACAGGTCGTTGGCCTTGTTCTCCCAGCTGGAGCTTCCCATCATGCTTTGCATGGCCTCTCTCAGAACCCGCCGTGTTCCCGGGGTCGCAGCCAGAGCTCTTGCTCTGTTGCCAATAGCAACAGAGCTGCAGAACTCTCCAGAAGCGTCCATCGTTCTCTCCAGCAGGTTCTGTGTGAAAACATGCAGCAGAGTTGGGAGGAGGAGACCTTGGTGTGAGGGGCAGTGATGGGGGTTGGGGGGGTTGTTAGGCTTGCTACTGTAGATCAGTGTTCAGTGCTGGAGTTAGCTAGCTAGTATCTCTACGAAAGATCACTTCATCTGTCAACTGTTGAGTGTATCCAGATGCCTCTACTTTAGCCCCCCCCCCCTCCCTGACCCCCTCGGTCTCTACCCCCCCCCCCCCCCTGCCACCCCTGTGTGTGTCTGCAGGATGTGAAGATCTTCCGAGCGCTGGTTCTGGGTGAGCTGGAGCGGGGGCAGAGCCAGTACCAGACACTCTGCTTCATCTCACACCTGGGACACAACGAGATCATCCCCAGCGAGTCCATGGCCCGGCTCCGCCAGGTAGGAGGGGGGAGGAAGAGAGGGGGAGCAGCAGAGGGGAGGGGGGGAGGGAGTGAAGAAAGAACAGAGGGGTAGTGCACTGAAAGATCTCCTTGGGACCAGTCTGAAGGACACTGCTGCACGTACCGGAGTGTTCACTGAGTTTGACCTTCTGATTGGACAGAAAAACCCTCATGCCATACGGCTGGCGGAGGAGAGGCGTGGCCTGGAGCAGCTGGCGATGGGTGTGGCTGTGAACGTGAGCCAGGCGGCTCAGCTAAGTGGACACATCCACAACATGTGCAGTGAGGCACGAGAGGCGCTGTATACCCGCGAGGCCGACGCCCAACACTGGCAGGACAGAGGTGAGACCCTGGCTGGTTAGCTGGCTGGTTAGCTGTGTGGCTGGCTGGCTGGCTGGCTGTCTCTGTCTAACCCATCTTTCCTCACTCCCTTCCCTCTTTGCTATCTGTTTCTTTGGTGCTGTTTTCTTGAGTGTCCCTATCACCCATTCTCATGTCTGTATCTGTCTGACAGTCTGTTTCCATCTCTGACACCTTCGCTTGTCTCTGCAGTGGGATTTTTCTCTTATCCACTCAGGGATAC
Organism: Plecoglossus altivelis; assembly: GCA_036571765.1. Taxonomy (NCBI): domain Eukaryota; kingdom Metazoa; phylum Chordata; class Actinopteri; order Osmeriformes; family Plecoglossidae; genus Plecoglossus; species Plecoglossus altivelis. The sequence continues at coordinate 13,603,684 of BROE01000005.1, forward strand.
TATAGAAGGCCCCCTTTCCCCTCCCTCCCCTCCCCTCTTGAAGCCTGTCTGGCCTGGCCACTCTCTGGATAAGACAGAACCTTGTTCCACTTCTCAAACTAAATCCCCCTCTCTCCCTCTCTCCCTCTCTCTCTCTCTCTCTCTTTCTTGCTCTCTCATTCCTCCTATTTTTTTTTCTTTCTTTCTCACTCTTTCACACAGGGTTTCCCATGCGCTTTATTTATTTCTCCCACTCATCTCACATGTATTTATGCATCCATCGTATATCCCTAAAGCTCTCTTTTCTCACTCCGTCTCACCCCCATCTCTCACTCCCGCTCTCTCCTGCCAACCCAGCACAGTCCTACTTCAGTTCCACTCAGTTCTGAAACGTCAAACAGAGATTATGTAACCTAACTTGAAGTCAAACATTCTCTGTACTTCCTATAAGAGCCCCTTGTGTTGAAGTGCATGCTTGAGCGCGCCGCTCGGTCATGAACACAGCAGGGTCAGAGGTCAACGCAGAGATGCTGTCCTGGAGATAATGTCACAAATATAGAGACGAAAGCACCATAGGTGATCATAACGCCTGAACCATGAGACAGGAGAAAGGGGAATAATATGACGACAGCATACTTGTGAACAGCATACTTTAGATCCTATGACAGTTCTGTCATAGGATCTAATCTCCAGTATGTGACAGCATGTCATCAGATGTTCATTGTTGAATTGGTGGCTTCATTTCTCTGGTGCATTCCTCCCTCAGGTGTGGAGGGCTCTGTGTTTGAGCTACTGCCCCAGGGGTCGGAGGCCACGCCCCTGCCCACCTGCCGCTCAACCAGTGACCCGTGGCAGGCCTGCACGTGCAGCTACAGCCTGCGTCTGGAGTGGTACCCCTGCTTGCTCAAGTACTGCCGCAGCCGGGACACCACGGGCCGGGCCAGCCCCTATAAGTGTGGCATCAAGAGCTGCAGCAAGGGCTACACCTTCATCTACTACGTCCCCCACAAACAGCTCTGCCTCTGGGATGAGGAGGTCTAGGCTGGGGCTTGGACCAGGACNNNNCCCCCCCCCCCCCCCCCCCCCAGCCAACCATGGTCTTTCATAGACCAGAGTTGCCTGCTCGCTCCTGTGAGGACTTCCACACTACTGGCTCCCAGCCAGCAGGCTCTTCTGCAGCTTGCTGGCTTCTTGACGTTTCAGACCACAAGGACCACTTCCTGCTGATCGCTTGTGTCAATGTGCGACAGTGACGAGGAGATGCTGACAACATCCTACCCTGACCAGGAAGGGGAGGTGTTTTGGACAGCACAGCTTCCTGTATGTGTGTGGCCAGTGGGGGAAGTGAACCGGCGATAGAACAATGTGTCTGTCGTCTGCCAAAGCAAACCTGGGGAAGGGAGCTTTTCTCAGGTTGGCGTAGCAACTCGTACAGCTGCAAAACGGATCTGCTTCGATGCTGCCATTATTTATTATGTTGCAAAGTGAAATTATCAAAAAAGCCTTAAGGTTGTGATATACTTAAAGCTTTCGCTCATGTTGTTGTTGGTGTCCCTGACTAGTCAGTAGGAAAGCAACATGTCTACAACATCTGTTTTACTGGGAATTGTACACAGATAGTTGCTGCTATGTGGGTATAGGTGTAGTGATTGGACAGTGAAAGGAGACTGTTGTGTGATGAATCAAGGATGTTTAAAAAGGTGGACCAGTTGATGCCAGTGATCCAAGTGTTATTGCAGAGTGATTAATCAGGGTTTAACATATTACCTATCAGTCAGATTGAATTTAACTTTCCTCATGTATAGTAACCAGTTGATTAGGTTGTTGTTATGGATGTGAAAGTTCACACGATGAAGAATGGACAAGGGCTCATTCTGAAAGGTTTGTGTGATGCGTGTACATAACTACAATACTGCCACCCTCTGGTCGCTAATGGGACTTCACGCAAAACTATCAAACTGAACGAATGTGAACTATAGCAATCTTATTATTCGCGGTGCATTTCTACATTTTACACCCTCACCTCAACACCATCTCGGTTTAGTCATAGGCTTGTAATATAGATGATTAGCAGCAGACAAAGGACCAAATACAGACTCAGTCAGTTGTCTCTAAAGTGACGATTCAACAATTAAATCTATATTTTTACTAACCTTTTTTGTAACAGTTGTTGAATTGATGTTTATATTTTTCTTTTCTTTTGTATGCGATATTATTGTTTGGCCCTTTCAATCTCCTATAATCAAGTGCCTTAACATTTCGTCTGTTTTTGCTACAGTCCTAGAATAAAATATCATATTTTTATATTAAAGTGTTTTGTATGTTTTGAAAAGTGTGTAATTCCAGAGTAAAAATGAAGAACTGATTTACAATCTAAAACGTTTATATTGTCTTAAGGGATTCAATAAAGTGTCTCGATGTACTGCACGCCTGGCTCTCTTGACATTTAAAATCCGCCTCCACTTTCCATCTGCAAACCTGAATCCAGAAAGGTGGAGCAATGGGCCATCCTTACCACCAGATGTCTCTAGGATTTCGAACCAGAACCACTAACATACCAACCAACAGGATGACTGGATCTAGATGCACAGTAGCGAACCATCCATTCTAAATATTTATTTAGCCGTGGTAGCTATTTTTTAAATTGCTAGCCTATTGCAACATCAAAATCCCGTTTGGGGGAATTAGCCGTTGCCAGCGTAGACATCTGCTTGTGTTACATACTTTGAGCAGGAGGAGGAGAGAAGGAGGGGGAGATGCTGTTTACGAGCCGGAGAGAGACGAGGGACACCATGAACACACAAACGGAGGCACTGTCATCAGAAACTGCGTGCCACTGCCAGGCACTAAAGAACTAAACAGCGCCGGAGGATCGAGTCGTTCATGTGCTCTCTTTGGATAAATAAGGTGATCATTTGGTCGTAAGGCGAGCATTTCCTTGATTTTTTTGGGGCGGTAGTATTTTCGTTGTTATTTGTCTCATTAGCATTAGCCATCTAGCTAGCATCCAAACTATAGAACAGATAGCCCTAGGAGCCAGTTAGCATGGTGTGTCGTTGGCTATCACAAAGTATAAGACAGTTAGCTAAATACTCTGTCATAAGCCACCATGACACCTGCCTCAATCACTTAATCAGGCAGCGAGCTACTGTACACATCCTGTCTCCAACGAGGGGGTTTGTTATTGTTGTTGTAAAACTCTAAATAGTTTAGCTAGCCAGTACTTCCTAGTTTTTTGTTATGAATAGGGCTCTGTATTCCACAGAACAGAACACAATTGTATAGGATATCACAGGATAATACTCCACACCGTGGGACTGTACTGTTTGGAAACACCTGATGATAAAATCCAAACTTTATTTAGTCTGACAACTTGTGGAATTGCCAGACTATTTGTAGTGGAATTGGAGAGATTCGACCATTTTGGATCTAGTTTAGAAACTCCCTCCAGTGTGGAGGTCAAGATTTCTCCTAACGGGACACTGTGGTCTGATAAAACGTCACCAGCGAAGAGGAGGGCGGCCTTCCCACTTGCAGACAAGCTCTTGTTGAGCCCAGAAGACAGAGCACCCAGCTGCTCACACACACACACACACTCATACTCACTCATACATACAGCCAGACCTCTGTCAGGGACACTGGATCTGTACAGCTTCCTGGAAGGTTAAGCAGCTTCAAATTGTTAGCATTTTGGATCGGTCAGCAGAAGAGGGTTTCCAGCGCTCTACTCAACAGGTTATTGGCAAGTTGTTTTTGTAAGATTGAGATAACCTATTCAGACTGTTCTGTGGTCAGTGGATGGAAGAGGTAAGCTCAACTGGAGTGTGTGCGTGTGTGTGCGTGTGTGTGCGTGTGTGTGTGTGCGCGCGTGCATGTCTTCAGCTAAGGAATGACGTTGATGGTCGTGGGTGCGGTCCTGAGCCTGTCAGGCTGGATCTCTCTGTACACTCTGCTGTGTAACATCAACGGTTCCCGTGGTTACGAGTGGAACTGTCGGCTGGTGACCCTGGTCCATGGGATCATGGCGGTCTGCATCACAGCGTACATAGGCTACATAGATGGACCCTGGCCCTTCACTTACCCAGGTCAGCATGCACACTCCTCATTATAAGGGATTTTTTGTTCATTCCAGCACTCTGTGACAAGTAGCTAGAGGCTGTTGTAAGTCGAATGATCTTTGTTGCCTGGGACCCATAAACCAGCACTGGAGTAAAATGTTAACGAGTTAATACAGTCACAACAAACCACAACAAGCCATCTTAACCTAAAACTTGTAATATTATGTGTATTCAACTTCTAGTATCCTTTGTTACAAAGTTACACTGTCTTCTGCTGCTCCAACATCTGTGACCGTCTGCCTTCACATGTTGCTAATTGGTCCCGCAGGCACCAAGAACACCTCCCTCCAGATCACTGCCATGGTCCTGAGCCTGGGCTACTTCCTGTTCGACATGTGCTGGTGTGTGTACTTCCAGACAGAGGGCCCTGTGATGCTGGCCCACCACACCATCAGCATCTTGGGGATCATGCTGACCCTGGGTCTGGGCGAGTCCGGCATCGAGTCATGCGCTGTCCTGTTTGGCAGCGAGGTGACCAACCCGCTCCTGCAGACGCGCTGGTTCCTGCGTCAGACGGGCCGCTACGAGAGCACCCTGGGCGACGCGGTGGACGTGGTCTTCGTGCTGCTGTTTGTGCTCATGCGGGTGTTGGTGGGGGGGTACATGCTGTATTGTGAGCTATCCTCGCCGCGGCCCAGGTTTGTCATTAAGTGCGGGGGCGTGGCCATGTACACCATGTCCTGGGTGTTCATGGTGGACATTGTGCGCTTCACGCTGAAGAAGAGCAGGAACTGGGGGAGGCGCCGGGGAGAGCAGCGTGCACCGGTCCTGGTCAACGGACACGATGGGAAGATGGACTGAGAGAGAAAGAGAGAGGGGGGGGAGAGAGAGAGAGATTCTGAAGGAAGATGGAATACGACAGAGAGAAAGGAAAGAGAGGGAGATGCGGTAGGAGGATAGAATGAGAGACCAGGGACCAAGAGAAAAAGGTTGTGGGAGAAGCAAGACTGACTGACCAGATAAAAAAAAGAAAGAGAGGTTGTTGAATGCAGAGTGGATAGACCGGAGTCTTTGATCCGCTCTGCAGGTGAACAAGGCAGTCATAGTGCTGCTTCCTTTATCTAACCCTCAATTATGGAAATGTGCAGATTAGCAGCTGCAGTTTTGACTTTGTGTAACAGAGTTGATAAGACAGAGCAACGTTCATACATTTGGCCTCAGCAACTGACAGTTATGGGTGCCAAAGTGAGTCTTCATACTGTCTAAAACTGTGTGGTGTTTTTCTCGATGTTGGGGGACTTTTCTAGGCATCTTTTGATAGCACGAAACAACTGTGAATATAAGAAACATAGACATTTCTTTTTTTTAACAACTGATTGTTGTAATATCTTGCCACACAAACAACAAAAAAACCAATAACCGTGGCATAGTTCACGTCTTTTAAACCAAAGATGTAGCGACTGCCAATTTTACAACACACCAAGTGGTTTCGCAAGTTTATTTTGTGACCTGTGACCTAATAGGGCTGATGTTCCTACGGAAACAGAATGTTAGGAGAAACATAGTTAGTGCCCAGAGGGTTCCGTCCGACCATTTGAAGCGTACATCATACGTTTTGACGTATTGTGGTAAATCTGCAGCTTCGCAAAGGGAGCCAAAAAAGAGTGTTTTTGTCTAGGATTATGTTGCATGGTCTTATCTTTTAGTACATATTAACATCACTAACTCACTACTTTGTATAATCCCACTATCACTATCAGTTTCCAGTGCAATATCGGAGTGGGCGTGGTGTTTGTCAATGCTTGCAAAGACAATGGCTTGCTTTCCATGTGGCATGTTGCAATACTGATGTTACAGTACTAATGTCAGCTTGTGGCTCTCCAGTTTACACTGTCCATCTCACCTGTCAATGCATCTACAGCTGCCTTTCTGTGACGTAGCTTCACTGGATGGATCACCAAATGCCATAACACTAGCCATTGCAAGAGGGCCTTATACCCTGGTGTGTTCATTCATATTTGTAATTGACTACATTTATAGCAAGTGTCTATTTTCAGCCTGTGACTGTGAAACGGGAGTGTTTTAACCTGTGTGCCTTCGTGACTTGAATGTACCTTTTCCCCGATGTTCGTTTTATGATCTCTGTGTGTTCTACCCTTGATAATGGATTTCCAATCTTAAACAAGTAAAACTTTCTGAAATTATTGTCATTTCCGCTGATCTGGCAGGAGTTGACCTGTAATTACCTCTTCGTGCGCCTGTGCTACTTTGACTATCCACTAGATGGCATACAAAAATCAATCACGCTTTCATCGACATCAGAGGACATCAACGAGCTATAGCTTTCTTTATTATAAACACAAAACCGGTTAATCCTTTTACATCTACTCTGTGCGTACACTATTAATGGTGTATACACTACTATACCATGCACATCACTAAGTGCATTAGAATGCCAGCCATATCTCTTTAAATATGCGTTATGTTTGGTTAATCACACCTTACTCTTTTGAACTGCTAGTTAGTAGCTAGTGTATGTCAAGTGTAATCCCAGAGAATTTGGGATTTGTAGAGGAAGTAATGAGAATAGAAAATCTATGTTGAGGTTACATACTATTTTGAAGGTGAAGTTATACCATCACGATACAATTTTAGTGAATAAACACGATAAGAGAAATCTATAATAAAAGAAAAAAATCTGTATCAGTTGCATTAATATTGCTAATGCCATTTGATAATTATTATTTTGGTTGCGACGTTTTTGTTTTTTCCCCCTCCCGGCGGAAGTACAGTAGTCGCCTGCAGTTTTTGGAGCTCTGCTGTGTTGGCCTGCCGGGGCGTAGGGAAAATTTGGGAAATTTAAGAAAGTCGTTACTATCTATACTGTAATAGACTTCAGTGTAGGAAAAGTGTAGGTTTTAATTCAGTGTTACCCGATTCTAGGTAAATCATTCTTTTAGAGTCCGTGCTTGCTGCTTATTATCTGTTAGCACGTTGCTAAAACTGCATTCACGGGAATTCTGAACTCAAAACGACTGAATTCGGGAAACATGGAGTCAAGGAAAGCTGCGATCCGCTACTAGAGTTTTGCAATCCCGATGAGAGACTTTAAGGACACCGGGAAGTAACTTTCAGAACCTCCTGTACAGTACCTGGGATCGGACTTATTTTGTTTTCTTTGCGAAGATTGTTTTTGTCAACAAGAGCCGAATTTGCACCAGTGGGAGCGGGGCACACTGGGCAAAGTTTTCTATTGAAAGACCTGGCTAGCTAGCTAGCCAGAGAGTTCGCTAGCTTGACCTAACCTCCGCACGGACATCAACATTTTGAGTCTAACGGTAGCTGCGAAACAATTATTTATAAAAAAAACAAAACAACCAATTCAGCCCCGATAGCCAAAGAATACTTTTTTTTTTTTAGCTTTACCACTTCTCATTGTGCGCCACAGCTAACCACAATGCTGCCATTAGCTTTCGTTCGCTAATTTGTTACACGGGTTTCAACTGAGTTGCCAGTCTTAAAGAATTTCTCCGCTACGCTAGCTGGTCACGAGGGACTCGTCGGTACGGTCTGGAGGCTGGGAACACCAGACGGGACTGACGGAATTCTCAGCATCCCTGAAAATCGTTTTCATCGGGCGGGGAGTAGCTCGTTAGCTTATCGGTCTGAGTGTTCTTACATGTTCGGATTTTATTTCCAGTGTGATGCGAATCTTTGTCGATTGACCTCAGAGGATTACATGGCCACGGATGCAGGTGACAGTACCAGCGCTAATATTTGGAAGGGAATAGATTAGGAGTCTTATCCTCAGCATCTGTTAACGAGTGCATCTTCTCGACGAAAGGAGACGTGTCTATATAAATGTAAATTAACTGCTTATGTTACGAGAATCGAGGCAGGGTTGCGTATGCAATGATTTGGCATAGTTAACCAACTAGACTCCGTACTGTTGAAGAGAAACCGTCTTTGCATTGGGAATATTTTTGACGTGGCTGTCAAAACGTGCTGGCTTATCACTGCAGACCCATCTTTTCAACAACTCACTCCAGCTCTTGTTCTGCCCTTTAAGCACTCACGTAGACGAATGTTTCTGAAAGACAATAATAAGGGACTGTCTCGTCGCCTTACGGAAAATGTCAATCGGAAATAAATCGCAGCAAGTCTAAAAAAACGGAAGCCCAATGAGCGACACACAGTCCAGTACCTCTGACAGGTAAATAGCGACCTTCAACACACCCAAATGTCAACAACACACACACACACACACACACACACACGCACACACACAGATCGGTACTCCGTGCACCGGGCCTTTGTCATGGAAGACTACAAGCACTATTACCAGTCGTACCGGTAATATGTTGTTATTTTTGTCTTATGTCACCACAAGTCATAATAGTCTACTTCCCTCTAGCTTTGTGGTTAAGGTTCACAGTCAGAAAGGGGTAGGTTCGCTCAAGTTAAGGTAGCCGGATAGACACGTTTCACCATAGTAGTCAATGGGGATAAACATGCCCTAATCATAGTTAGAATTGAAAGCATATCTGCCATAAACGCTGTGTGAATTTTTGAGCAGGAAGGCCTTGAGGGCTGTCAACTCTTGAACTTTCCATAACCAGTATGGTTCCTAAAAGCGACCAACACCTGGATGTGTGCATGTTTTCAGTGAGGATGAGTCAGCAGCGTCTGGTACTGACGCCAGTCCCCTTGTTGCCAGCTAGATGACAGTGAAATGGCAGTGAAAGAAAGACAAGAAGTCAAAGGTCTACATATTTAGAGAGAGAGAGACAGCGAGAGAGGGACAGAGAGAGGGACAGAGATAGATAGAGAGAGAGAGAGAGAGAGAGAGAGAGAGGAAGAGTTTGAAAAAGAGAGAATGCAGTTGCAGTATCTTCTCTGAGTTGATGAGACCTGACAGGAGAATTGATAGTTGATGCAGTCACACCCTCAAGCCTTCTCACCTGAGAATCACTTGTCCTGGTTTAAATGGAGTGCAACAGACTGGAAAGAGCCTAGAGCAGGTAGTGAGTAGACTTGGCTAGACATGCAGGCCTACAGCAAGTTCCATTCTCTCTCTCTAACTCTTTCTGTCCACATCTCTCGAACTCTCTTGCTCTCTCTCTCTCTCACACTCTCTCACTCTCTCTCTTTCTCTCTCTCCCTCCCTTTCTCCTGTAGTTTGTGTAATGTGACAGCATGTTCAGGGTAGAGATTATAGAGAGAGCAGGAACAGAGTGCTATCAGGTAGGCCTGGCCATATTCAGATTAGATTCAGAGAGAGAGAGAGAGAGATCAGTTAGAGGTTAGGGGACAGGGGAGGGAGAAACACGGTAGACTACAGTAATATCAGCAGTGTGATGGGACTGTGCAGAATGACCAGGAGAAAGGGTGCAGCACTGACGGAGAGACCAGTGGGAATCATACCCAATACAAGGAGAGATACATCATAGCAGAGACTAGCTGTTGGCTTGGGAAGGTTGGCAAGGGAGAGAAAGAGAGACAAGAGAGGGAGAAAGAGAGATAGAGGGAGAGAGAGCATCCTTAAGAGAACTAATGTTGTGTGTCTGCCAAAGTCACATGCAGGTATGAGGTAAGCCCCGCTCAGCTCCTCATTCACACACTAGTGAGAGGCTAAGATGCCACCTGAGCCTCTAAAGCTATTTAGATCAGGCAGCTATTACTCCAGAGACACTCCAGAGACTGCCAGTACAGACAGAGAGAGAGACACAGAGAGACAGAGAGAGAGAGAGAGATCAACAAGGGAGGCAGGGGTGCAGACAGACAGGCAGACAGACAGGCACACACGATTGTCAGAAAAGGAAGCATGTTTGCAAGGCAGGGAATCCCTACTGTTTTAACAACATTAGACCTCCTCACTGATTGAAGTGACACTGATTATCAGACTGCATCCCTGCTGACCTCTCCACAGAGAGAGAGAGAGAGAGAGAGAGAGAGAGAGAGAGGGTCAAGGCAAGGGAGATAGTTAGAGGGAGTGTGTGAGAGATGGAAAGAGATGGAGAGAGATGGAGAGGAAGATGAATTGAAAGATGGGGGGGGGGGGGGGGGGGGTCAGCCCATGTTGCCCATGATTGAGGATGCAGGGTGGGCTTGTAGCCTGGTAACGTGGTAAAGGGGAGCTCTCTTCAGCCCACTCTGTGATGCTGATGGTAGGGGACAGTCACTCCAGTCTCCTGGGTTCAGAGAAGGCTGCAGGACAGAGCCCCAGCTAAGATGGGCAGGCAGGGAGGAAGAGTGTCAGGTCTTCATTTGTTGACTTGTCTTTGCTTGTCAATGTTAGGAGCTCTGGCCCTCTCATGCAGGCTCCTTACTGACTGGTGGGGTGGAGGCTGTGTCTGGTGAAGGCTGTGTCTTGGGGAGGCTGTGTCTGGAGGAGGCTGTGTCTGGGGGAGGCTGTGTCTGGAGTAGGCTGTGTCTGGAGTAGGCTGTGTCTGGAGGAGGCTGTGTCTGGGGGAGGCTGTGTCTGGGGGGGCTGTGTCTGGGGAGGCTGCATTTGATGTGAGCTGTGTCTGGGGAAGGCTGTAGCTGGGGAGGCAGTGTCTAATGTGAGCTGTGTCTGGGGAGGCTGTGTTTGATGTTAGCTGTGTCTGGGGGTGGCTGTGTTTGATGTGAGCTGTGTCTGGTGTTTAGCCAACAGAGTGCTCTGATGTGACTGCTTGCTGTAGCCAAATGACAAATATGTGGATATGAAACATAGATTAGCCCAGCTGTAGAGCTGTATCCAGCAGTGTCTTATCAGCTTGGCTAGCTAGACACTTTTGTTTTCCAACAGGGCCTTTCACCTGGTGCGGTGTGCTATTTTAACCGAAGAGTGTGTGTGTGAGTGTGCGTTCATGTGTTTGAGAGAGAGCTTGTGTATGTGTGGAGTCATTGTGTGTGTGAGAGAGATAGAGGGCAAATGCAGCTTCTCTGCAGCCATTTAGTTGTGATTTATGTGCCCCAGCCCCCTCACCCCCCCGCTGCCTCCCTGGTGGGGATGCTCAGATCTAATTGAATGCAGTCTGAGGGCCAGGAGGCAGTGTGCAGAGACCAGCTACCTGCTGCACTACAATTAATCACAAACACACAGATAGCTAGAATATCAACACACACACACACACACACTTAAAAGATGGGCAAACTAGCACATACAAAGAAATACACATGTACTCAGAAAGGCTGGCACAACATACAGATAGGCTACCCAGCACTAACACACACACACATTGTAGACTAGCTGCGTAGCACCCTGCTAGTTCAGTCCTGGCTGTACAGAGTTAGGCTGTGTCCCAGACACCCCCTTAGGTCTTCAATAAGGTCCCTCACTGTGTCGTTACCCAACCCGCTCTGCAACCATGGAAGGGTCTTAGAATAGCACCCAGGGAAGCATGAAGACATGGATACTCCATCCAGCCCTCTCCTCTCAACGTGTCTTCTCTGTCCACCTTGGTTCTGCTCGCCCTAGCTTGCTCCTCTCCTCCCTCCCCATCTCTCCTCATCTCTCCTCTCTCACTAGCCCTCCTATCTTATCTCTCCCCAGCCCCCCTTTCCTCTCCTCCCGCCTTCTCTCCTCCTCTCCTCTGTCAGATATCCTGATGGAGCTTACTGGGGCAGAAAGGGCACCATGTTCCCCTCAGGCTAAACCAGACTGGGGAGCTCTCTCCCCTTTTGTACTCCCTCTCTTCCCCTGATTCCTGTTTCTCTGCATTCATTTTTTTCCTCTGTATCTATTTACCACACTGGGTTCCATGTTTTCTTCCGGAAACAGACACACAAATAAATGGGTGAACCAATGAATAGATGGTTGAGTCTCTGTGATTCGTACCCCACCCCCATCTCTCGTCTATGTGATGATGAGGTCATCAGGAGGTGACAGAAGAGCCTAAGCCCTGACCCCTGACCCCTGACTGTGCCTTATTCAGGCTGTGAAGATCCCTCTCTCCCTCTGTGACCTGACATTGTTGTGGTTCAGCTGTCTGGCTCCATCTAACCTTTACCCTGTGAAAGCTTGCTCTGTGGAGGTGAGACTCTCCTGATGTGTTCACACACCAGGCAGGAGCCAGTGTTGCGTCACTGGCTTGCTCAGTTGAGTGTTTTCCGTCTCCTGGCCTCGTCCTCCTCTTCCTCCTCCTCCTCCCCCTCCTCCTCCTCCTCCTCTCCTGATGGAAGTCCCTCCTTTACTGAGTGGCTCCTGTGTTTCAGAGAGCTGCTCTGTTTGGCCTGTCCCTCCCTGCTTAGTCCAGGCTCAGTCAGAAGCAACTCAGCCACAGTTTTCCATCAAAACACCAAACCTCAATGGAGCATTCAGGCCTGTTCCTGCCTCACACAGCCCCTCCCCTCCCACCCAACCCTGCCTCTCCCCCCCTTGCTCTGCCTCTCTCTCCTTCTGCTTTATGTCTCTCCCTCTGGTTTTATACTCTCCACTCGTCACCCTCCTCTACCCCTGCATCGCTCCTCTCCTCCTTCCACCACTTCTCCTCCTCCTTTAGCCTTCTAGGTCACCTTTGATCTCCCCACCCTTCACTGCCTTGTGTCTCACCCCACCACCACCCCTGTCCTCCTCCACCTCTGTCTTCCTCCACCCTTCTCCTGCTCCAGCCCTGTCCTCCTCCGGCCCTGTCCTTCTCCCGTGGTCCAGACAGGGCACCTCTAGCTGAGTGTGCCCAGGCTTCTCCCTCTCTCAGAGGGCTGACAACCCTGGCTGCTGCCCCTTGCCACGTCCAGCACAGGAAGCTCCACCGTGCTGCAAGATGGCAACAGACGTCACCCTCGAAATGGAACTTAGCGCCGCTCTCTCTCGTCTCCTTCATTTCATGACACTGCTCATGGTGAGGAATCTGACTAACCTGAGCGGGCTCTTTCTCTGGTGACTCTACCCTGGTGCAGCGACAATGGCACAAAGAGTTCACATTTCGCAGGTCTGTCCAACACCCGTCTGTGTTATCATGGGTGTGGTTCAGGTCTCGGAGGCTGCGTTCGTCTCAAAGGAGCTTTTCATTCCTGTTCCTGCCCGGCATATCCCGTTAGCCTAGCCTAGCCTGCATGTTTTTGCATGTTCCTATGATTCAGCAGCACTAAGGACAGCACACCAGACAAGCCTCACCCCCACCCCAGAAAGCTAGTTTGTTTTTGTGCGCTTGCTTTTCCGTGGCTCCCTGGAGGAGGACAGGAGGTTTAGGGTGGAGGCCCTTAACTCGGTTGCTGTTCCTGTTGCTGCTACCACTACGGTAGCTGGTCTCTCTGGAACTTATTACGGCCAGGGTTAGTCATAAACAGGCCATTCAGCTGCCTGACCTAGCCTGCTCTGAATAGGGTGCTCTGTCGCTTGGAGAGAGAGAGGGGGGGGGGGGTTAGGCAGTCTATCGTCTGAAGAGGTTAGGAGAGAGAGAGAGTAGGGAGAGAGAGCCATGCTCTGTCTGCTGGACAGACATGGAGTGAGAGAGCGACAGGGTGCAGAGTATGAGAGAGATGGTGAGGGAGAGGGGTGTATTGTGTAGTGAGATGTGAGGTCCCACTAACACTGATACTGATGGTGACGTCTCTCAGCACAGTCTTAAGGCTAGCCGGCAAGCTGCCTCCACACTTCTCACTCAGCCAGCCAACTGCCTCAGCACAGCACTACAGTCTCTCTCCCCCTCTCTCTCTTTCACTCTCCTTCTCTCTTTGACTCTCGCTCTCTCTTTCTTTCTCTCTTTCACTGTCTCTTTTTCACTCTCTCAATCTCCCTCTCTCTTTCACACTCCCTCTCTCTTTCAGTCTGCCTCTCTCTCTCCCTCTCTCGCTCTACCTCCCTCCCTCTCTCTTTCCTTCTCGTTCCCGCTCTTCCTGTTTCTCTCATTTTCTCCCTCCCCTCTCTCCTTCCTTTTCGCCCCCTCACTATCTTCCACTCCCTCTTGCCATATCCCACTTTTTGTATCGCTCCATCTCTCTCTATCCTTTGTGTACTTTGAGCTCCGAGGTCTTGTTTACATGAAGGAGGAGCTCACCTCACTAAAAAACCGATGACTCGCAGATTCTGCTGTAATCAGCATTTTGATGAGTTGCCTCAGCCTTTCCATTAATCAATCAACCCATCGATCGTTTCCTGGAAACCCCGGAAGCCGCTGCTGTAGACCACTTGAACTCTGGCCTTCTGAAATGAGTCAGTGCAAGGTCTGCCTCAGAGGAAGAAGCTGAGTTATATAAGCTCCACTCTGACCCTGCTGCTAGTGCGGGCTGCCATGCTGGCACCCTTGGCTAGACTTATAACAGCTGTGGCACTCGCGATCGACAGGACGTCAATGTCTGCCTGGGAACAGTGAAGATGGCAACACAGAGAGAGACGGAGAGAACGAGGCAGACGCGGGGAGGATGTGAGCGAGTGGCAGAAGGTAGAAAGGAAGGGGAGAGAGGTGGAGAGGACAAGCCCAAATGAGAGAGGGAGGAGGGGAGAGAGAGGCATGTTGGAGGGCATCAGCCCTGCCTAATCTCTTAATCTGCAGATGTAGCTGTGTTTATACTGGAGTAGGAGACTGCTGCTGCTGTCTGGGGCGGATTAGGCTGTTTATTAGGACAGTCTATAGAGAGGTAGAACTAGAACCATGTTACCCTCACAGTCTATAGAGAGGTAGAACTAGAACCATGTTACCCTCACAGTCTATAGAGAGGTAGAACTAGAACCATGTTACCCTCACAGTCTATAGAGATGTATGATGCTAGAACCATTTACCTTTTTCACAGTCGTTATAGAGGGTAGAAACTTAAACCATGTTACCCGTCGTTACAGTCTATAGAGTTAGGTAGAACTAGAACGCATGTTTACCCTGCACATCCCTTATATGAGAGGTAGAGCTAGAACCATGTTACCCTCACAGTCTATAGAGAGGAGAATACTTATGTACCATGTTACTTGTGTCTTCTTACCTTTCTGACAGTCTAGAGTAGGAGAATAGAACAATGTTAACCTTTTTTCTTTGCTGATCGTCTATGAGTTAGGAAGGACTAGAACGCATGTTTACCTGTTTTTTTTCTCAAAGTCTATAGAAGGAGACCTACAACCATGTTACCTTCACAGTCTATAGAAGGAAACCTACAACCATGTGGGTAACCTTTCCCATTGCTTTCATACACAGGCTTTCATACACAGGCTTTCATACACAGGCTTGGCCTGGACCAGTTTTCTTATCAGACTTCACACTGGTTTGATTCCAAATGGATGTGATTGGCTGTGATGAGGGATATCAGGTCTGTTGATGATCTTCTTTTGCCTTACAGGTTTACCAAGAAAGCAAGCAGGTAAGATGTGTGAAATCCGTGACTTGGCTATTTAAAGGTTTGTGTAGCTAAGAAGCACGCACGCACACTTTCGGACATGTGAAGGAATGAAGGCAGTCTTCATTTTAGTGAGGCTCTCTGGTGTGTTTGCTGTGCGCAGAAATTGTTCCTTCATTGTCACACACAAGACATGTACATTCACACACACAAACACAACACATTGTACACAGTTGTTGGGGACAAAAGGGTTCCCTCTTTCTGAGCTGTGTCCTGGTCTCTGCTCTTTCCACAGAAGAAACAGGAGGTCCTCACCAACTGCTCCCTCCCAGCAGGAGAATCCGTACATCACACACACACACAGCTACCACACACACACACACAACGACAGTACACAGCCACACACAAGCTTCACACAGCACTCACAGGCATCACACGTTCTGCTGTGAGGCCACTTAGCGCAGCCTCTCCTCATCCCTCAGTCACATACTCTCTCCATGATTCATCGGGTCGTCTGCAGCCATGCAGGCGTTTGGTGAACAAGTGAAGCGCTTGTTGTTGGGGTATTTCCCCTTCTCTTGGTGTGACTGTACAGTACGGGGGGGGGACACTGTCTTTGTATGTGGGCCGTGGAGGATGGGAGTGGCAGGGTGCCTGTGGGAGATGCCGACGCTGTAGTTTCTGTGTGACGATGGGTGGTGGAGGTTTTGGAGTGGTTGGAGCGTGGTGGTTTGTTGCTGGTACAGGCCTGGATAACGATGATAACCGCTTCTTTGCCTCTGTCTTGTTTCTCCAGAAGCAGCAGTATTCTCAGCAGAGACCACCCCCCTGACAAGAAACCCAAAAGTGACAAACAGGCGACCCCCTCGTCCAATGAGTTTGACCCTACAGGTAACCTCTCTCTTTCACTCATCCTCCTCTCTCTTCATCTAATCCCCACCCCCCTTCTCTCCCCCCTCCCTTCCCTCTTTTTCTTTCCTTACATGCACTTCTTACATGCACACATACACACTTGTACAAAGAAATGGTTTGGTGATTTTGGCACAGCATGCTGGCGTGACACACGGATGGCGTTTGCTGCAGTTTCACCTGGTGCCCCCTGTGTTCAGCACATGCATCGCGCTGCTCCCCCTGCTCTCAGCTGCCTCAGCTCCAGGGCCAGTGTGAGGGCTGTGTAGCGGGTCTCCAGGGAGCCCAGGAAGACTTCTAAACCGGCAGGACCTGTAGCGGGTCAACCGGGCCATGTCTAGCAGAAGGGACCATCTGCTCCTCTGGAAAGATGAACAGTTTGCATTGTGAACATGCCACGCTCTGAGCAGTTCTGTGAGCTTGATGCACAGCTGAGCTGCTTTTCAACAGCACTGCTAGAACTGGGCCCTTCTGCTCCTTGGTCATCTGCTGCACATACACTTACTATGCCTTTTGATGGAAAAAATAAAGCAATAAAAAGAAGGCTGCTAAACTAAGAACTGCACACGGACACTGTGACACTCAGCTGAGCTCCTGGCTTAGTGGCCAACGCAAGGCTGGATCCTGGCATGTTGTTGACAGCGACACTCTCAGGGTCTCAAAGTTGGACTTCCTGCTTATCTTGTGGCCAAGCGCCTCACGTGGACTTTAAAAAGAGGCAGCCTGTCTGCAGGAGTTACGCAAGATGTCCGCCGCCTGCTCCAGACACCTCAGGCGGCTCCTTATCTGCAAGCGGCCCGCCGTCACGTAGCGGGACAGCGGGCGCGTTGCCTAACGCGGGCCCTCGTGCTCCTCTGGGGGGGGGGGTCCACTCGCCACTATGTTGTTTCATCACACGGACGTTTCCTGTTTATGCGTTTCGTTTAAATAATCATTTGAAGCTGCCTCGAGTGCTGGATATTTAGTGAGCAGACTGTAGAGAGCCAGCAGGGAGCTCTGCTTGGAGCTGGAGACCTTCTCCTGGACTCGGTTTCAACATCTGCTATAAGCCTTTGAGCAGTTCTCTGAGCAACATACAGTGACGCCATCTTTAAGCAGCTTTAGCCGCTTGGTCTGCTTCAGAACAGGTGGATGCGTGCTGCTGGCCTGCCTCCACTGCTCCGCTCCTCTTCCTGGCTGTCTCCTCTCACTTGCATGGGCTCTCCTTCTTCCTCACCCCATTCCTCTTCCTCAATCCCATCTTCTGGACGGATCATGGCTTCTCCACGGAGAGCTTCAGTCTGTCTGAAGCACAGCGAAGCTAAGGTTCATCTCCAGCGGACGTCATGATCCATGTTTTTGCCGGCATGTTAGTGCGGCCTGTCTGTTCCCGTGCCGACGACTACCTGGCGTTCCGGGAGCCGTGCTCTTGTCATCACGTTTGTTGTCTGTGCTCATGCCGTGTTCTACCATTATTATTTCTCCCTCGTAATTCTGTCTTTCTTTCTCTCTCTGTCTCTCCCTCTGTCTGTCTCTCCCTCTGTTTGTCTCTCTTTGTGTGTCTACTTCCTGGTTTGTGTTTATTATCGTGTCCTCCCCTCCTCCTCCTCCTCCTGGCTTTGTGGTGTGGTTGGGGCTGGGCTTGGCAGGCGCACTGGTGCAGAGGACTGGCACCGAGCTGGAGGGGAAGTCCTGCGGTAAGACAAGATGGCTGCAGCTGGTGCTGTTGGTGGTGGAGGAGGTGGTGGTTGAGAGTTGGGGTTTTGGTGTTGGAGAGTGTGAGTCACTGTTAGGGGTGTGGATGACATGTAGGGGTGGTGGTGTTTCTGGGGGGTGGATGGGATGTAGGGGTTGGTGTTGATGGTGGTAATGGGAGAAAGGTGTGGTGTTTGGGGTGTGGATGGGATGTAGAGGTGGTGTCGTTGGTATGATGGTGGAGTGGTGTTGGGGCCAGAGCTGGTGAGGTGAAGTGATTGGCCGACGTTGCTCCTGCAAAGTGCAGGGCCCTGGACCAACCGACTGTGTCCCAATCCATACGTGAGGCTCGTTGTGAGGACTGACCCAGAATCTGCCCTTAAAGGCAGCACCCCCTGGGGTCATCTCAAGCTTAGCTCCACCTTCCTGCTCTCCCCTCCCCCAACACCAGTCTCTCCCATCCCCCAACACCAGTCTCTCCCATCCCCCAGCCCAAGGCTCTCCCCTGTACGATTGCTTCCCTCTACATCTGCTCCTCCCTCAGTCCTCACCCTCTACCATCTCCTTCCCCCACCCATATACTGTGTTTCTTCACGGTGCACCTACAAGATCCTGATTGTAACCCCACCTCTGGTTCTAACCCTACAAAAGCCTCGTCCTCACCTTGCCCTGGTTCTAACCCTGCTGTGCCCTCATCGTATGTATGGGATAGGATGTATAGGGCTAGGGCAGTATATACCACGATGCTCATTCTAACCACGTAAACCACTGGTCCTAGCCCAGAATTTACATGGCTCTGATCCTAGCCCAGACCTTACAGGTTACACAGCCCTGGTCCTAGCCCAGACCTTACAGGTTACACAGCCCTGGTCCTAGCCCAGACCTTACAAGGCCCTGGTCCTAACCCTAACTCCACCTCACAATGTCCAGGTCTCCCCCCTCAAGCTCCCTGGTTCTACCTTTAACCCCTCAGTGCTTTGGAGAGAGAGAGAGAAAGAGAGAGAGAGAGAGAGAGAGAGAGAGTGACAAACGGGGGTGGTGTATAATGAGAGTGCATCGCGCCACTAGAGCTGGGTCATGTTTAGCCCACGTCATCTCTGATGATCTCTAATCACATCTCTTTAATCACATCAACCATCGCTGCTCGATCAGTCTCTCTGCTGACTCCACCAGAACTGACCCATCTCCTAGAGGCAGCTGGGGGCCAGGTCCTGGAACCATACATCTGGGGGCCCCTGGCTGGTGGCTCCTGCCCGCATGGCCCATGGTTGGGAGGCTGGGGTGACCATGATATGGGAACCAGTACAGACCTCACAGGCCTCTGTGTTCTGATGCAGCCTGTGTTGATAGATGAGGATGGACTGGTTTACAGGGAGAATGGAGAACAGCCCCCCCTCCTCACCCCTGTCCACACTGTCAGTTAGAAACACAGAACAGGGTAGCTTGAACAGGGCCAACGATGCCTTACTAACTGTCCCTAACACACAGCACTAATCTACACCACTTGTGGATGTCTCCTTTACTCACTGTCCCTCCCTTTGTCTCTCTCTCACTTTCTCCCTCCCTCTCCCTCATTCCCACCCTTTTTATTTCAATCTCTCCCTCCCCCCCCACCTCATTCTCCCTCCTCACCTATCCCCCCCTTCTCCCTCTCTCTCCCTCTCTCTCTATGTCCCCCACTCTCCCCTTCTCCACCACCCCACTTTCCCTCCAGGTCTGGTCCAGAGATGTGTGATCATCCAGAAGGATGAGAACGGCTTCGGGCTGACCGTCAGCGGGGACAACCCCGTGTTCGTGCAGCTCGTCAAGGACGGTGAGAAGCTCGTTACTCCCCCGGTCTGATGTGGTGGAACTGCGCATGCCTGTGTGCACCAGGGGGAGATGGAGGATGAGGAGGAAGGGAGGATAAGGAGAGGATGGAGAGAACCATATTAAAGAAGGAGGGAGGGAGGGAGGATAAGGAGTAGTAGGAGAGGGGAGAAGGAGGAAAATAGTTGGAGGGAGAGGAGGAGGAGGAGGAGGAGGAAGGTAGGTAGGAGGGGAGGAAGCGATCTCTAAGTGTTTGTCTTGAGTTTAGACTGTCAGTTGCTCCTTCATAGCGGCAGCTAAAGAGCTCTGCCTCGTCATCTGCAAAATACTCTAAACTAGAAAGGCGAGGGCGAGCAAGAGGAGAGAGACAGGAGAGGAGAGAAGGGGAGGGTAGGGGGGGGGAGCAGAGAGGAGGGATACTTGGCGAGATGAGAGGGAGAAAAGAAAGGAGAGCAGTGACAAGCAGCTAGCATGGAGGCTTGGCTCAGATTGGCGCTCTGCAGTGCTGGGTCATGTTGATACCAGTCTCTGTTCACACGCCACAACCTCACACTGCCCAGCACACTGCCCAGCACACTGCCCAGCACACTGCCCAGCACACTGCCCTGCACATGCCCTGCACAGGCCAACAGGCAAGACTGCTAGCACAGCTGCCCAGCACACTAGCCACAACGCTCAGCAACACTGCCCCCACGATGCAGAACTGCCCAGCACACTGCCAGCACACTGCACTCACACTGCGGCAGCAAGCTGCCTCTGCACACTGCACAAACTGCTCACACACTGCCAGCAAAGGCTGAGCTAAGGTCAAAGAAACTAATAGAGCTACGAACTGGTAGAGAACACAATTGTTTTTTCATGAATACTATCCCGGCATTATAATAAAAGGATTCGATAAATGAATAATTCCTTGCCATCCACCTACTCTGTGGGTAGGAGATGAGGGTATTTACTGCAATAGACAGAACGCACACTGCCCAGCACAGCTGAGCTAAGGTCCATCACTAGAGAAAACTTAGCAGGCTACGAACTGGGTTAGAGAACCACAATTGTTTTTCCATCGCAATACTTTTCCGGCATGTATATAATACATCGTATATGAGATAATCCCCCTTGCACATCCACCTACTCCTGCTTGAGGTAGGGGAGATGAGGGTATTTTCTGCAAGATAGACAGAACTGCTTTTCTCCAGTGTTTCTGTCCTGGCAGATACATGTGCACCAGTGACTGCTGTCTGCTGACTCTGGATTACTGATCTAGGTTCTATCCCATAATAAGCACCTCTGCAGTGTTGTTGGGACGCAGCAGCAGCAGCAGCAGTGAAACGGGCGCTCCCTACTCTCTTAACAACTGTTATTGTCAAACACTCAGGCTCTGCACAGTCAGCAGCGCTCCTCGCAAACATCGGAACAAACATTTTTTGGGGGGGTGTGTGTGTGGGGGCGGGGCCAGGTGAATGTGTACGTATGTATGTACGTGTGTACGTGTGCGTGTGCGTGTGCCATCTTCAAGTCTCCATACACACACAGCAGCTTCTTCCTGCTCTGAGAGGTTGGGCTGATTGAAAAGAGAGCGTATGACACCAGCTGATGCTTCTGTGGTTCTCCTGGCTGGTTTAACTGTGCAGATAATTCTGTGGTTCTCCTGGCTGGTTTAACTGTGCAGATAATTCTGTGGTTCTCCTGGCTGGTTTAACTGTGCAGATGCTCCTGTGGTTCTCCTGGAGGTTTAACTTGAAACAAAGCCTGGATGTTGTCAGTTGACAGCTACCTCACGTTCATGGGATCTGCTCTCCTGTCATCAGAATCATTGTCTGTGCTGATGCTGTAATAGTTGTTTTCTGTTTGGGCCATCATTATTTCTCATAATTCTCTCCCTCTTCCTCTCCCCCCCCCTCTCTCCTCTCTCTCTGTCTCTCTCTCTCTCTCTCTCTCCCCCTCTCTTTCTCAATCTCCCTCTCTCTTTCACTCGCGCTCTCTCCCCCTCGCTCTCGCTCTCTCTGATGTGTTTGTTTGTACTGTCCTCTGGTCATCAGATGGGGCTGCCATGCGAGCAGGAGTGCAGACAGGAGACAGGATCATCAAGGTACAGTCCCCCTGCAGCCCCCTGACTGCACCACTTCCCCCCTCTCCTATTTACCCAAACACGCTGGGTGCGCTTGATTTGGGTGTCCTGGGATTTAGGGCAGCTTCACCCCTCTCAACTAGAGTGTCTATTCAACAGTGTTAAATGTCACTCACCTGGCCACCTCACACATGCTCGACACTGCCACCTGCTGGACAGAGATCATACAGCATAACGAGAGAAGTCACAAAGATCAGAATTTGTATTAAGCTGTACAGGAGAGAAACAAGCTGCACTTCAGTCCAGTCTGTAATGTGTGCAGTCATCATGGCTGCTGCCATCTGTCCTAGCCAGCTAGCCAACTACACTGTGTGACATGAGATCATGTGTATTTCTATGGAATCTGGTCAGTTTTCAACAAATGGTCTCATCATTGGCTGGTGTGTTTCCACTACAGGTTAATGGGACCCTGGTGACTCATTCTAACCACGTTGAAGTGGTCAAGCTCATCAAATGTAAGTTCTCAGCCACCCCACCCTGACCTTCGGGCTCATCACCAACCACTGCTGGCTTGCTGGCTTTAACACTGGACTTAAGTCTTAACGTTCACCAACGGTTCCTAACTGGGTTTTGTCGTCCCTCCAGCGGGCTCCTATGTGGCCCTCACGGTGCTGGGCCGGCCCCCAGGCCTCCCCCAGATCCCCCTGCCGGAAGTGGACTGTGACCTGGGTCTGGGCGTGGGTCTCCTGGGCGGCCCTGGGGACCGGTCATCCTTCTCCTCTCCTCACTCCCCAGGGCAGACGGCTCTGGAGAGGCCCTACAGCCCACTTGACCGCATCACCCACCCTCTGCCTGCATGGGTGGGTCACACCTCGCCTCCTTTAGCCTCTCTTTTACTACTTTTCCTTTCTCTCTCTGTCACTTACCAAGGTCATCCTTCAGTCTTCTCTTCTCCTCCTCCTCTTTTCCTCCTGCTCTCCTCATCCTCCGGTTTTCTCCTCCTCTAACCCTCCTCCTCTGTGTCCTCTGCAGCAGGAGAACAACAGCGTACATAACCAGAAGGTCGACATCTTGCAGAAGATGCTCTTCAAGGAACAGCAGGACCTGCTGGTCAGTAGAGTTTGTTTGTATTGAAGACTGTAGTCTAGAATCCAGCTGAGTCTAGCATAGGCTCGTGTAGTTAACTGTCTGCTCTGTTGGCTTGGAAGGGTCTTGACTGCTGACAGAATTCTGGTATTAATGAGACGTGTGTGTAAGGATGTGTATAAACAGTGATAGAGAGGTCTCCATCCGGAGTCCAGCTGAACTGGAGGGTGAGTCCTGCTGATAAGGCTGAGGGCTGTCCTGTGGTTGAGATGAACAGACGTCTAATGACAGCTGGTACTGAGAGAAAGAGAGAGAGAGAGACGCACGGAAAGAGAAGCACAGATGGAGAGGGAAAGAGAGGCAGGGACTGAGAGAGAAACGGCAATATGCAGGGAAACAAGGACTGTGTGTGTGTATTCGTGTGTGCGTCTGTGTGTGTGTGTGTGTGCGCGTGCGTGTGCGTGTGTGCGCGTGTGTGTGTCTTCTCTACGTACTGACCTGTCCCCCCCCCACCCCCTCCTCTCAAGGCCATGAAGGAGGAGTACAGCAGGACTCCGTCCCCCAGGCTGCTGAAGGACATCCAGGAGGCCAAGAGGCACATTCCTCAGCTGCAGGGGCAGCTCTACAAGGCCATGGGGAGTGGGGCAGCACAGGTAACCACACACCTCACACTCATCCTCAGTTCAACCTCAACGTAACCTCATCTCAACATTAACTTGACTTTCTCTCGACCTCAACTGAGGACAAGATCAGTTCTGTTAGAGACTGGATTGGTGTCAGGGGTGCATAGAAACCCTTTGTAAAGACAGCTACTGATATGCTGGTGTAGTTTATGACTGAACCAGCTGCTGTGTTGTTCTGTCAGGTGGTGCTCCAGGACTCTGGGCTAGCGGGAGAGGGGGAGGACGGCAACACGCTCGACCCAGACAGGACTCCCTCATCAAAGGGAGACCCCATCATGGATCTCTCCTGGAGCAGCGCCAACATGTCTCCTGTATGTCTCCCCTGTGGATGTCTGTGTGTTTTCTGGAAGTGTTTCCATGTGCAGTCCTTAAGCGGGCCAGTAGGACAGCCAGCTTGCACACCGTACATAGTTTACCTACAGCTCAATAGTCCGAAGACCAATTAATCATATATTAAGTATCAAGCCTCCTGTAGACACAGAACACCTTCAGAAGACCTCCCTACAAAATGTCATCCATTGTCTTTGATCCATTTGATCCTGGTTCTGATCTACTTTCCTTGGCTGGCAGGTTCCTCGTCTGTTTGGCCCAGGGTCTCCAGAGAGCCTGTACCAGAGGGACTCATCATGCCCCAGCCCCAAGACCACTCTCAGGGACAGCTTCACCTCCTGTCCCTCCCCAGATGTGGAGGACCACCCCGACCTGGTAGGAGCTCTCCTCCATCTCAAGTCCCCCCCCCCTCACCACTACCACCACCACCACCACAAGACCCTAGACCAGGGTGCCTCTCAACAACCAACATGACTCCCCTCTCACTTCATCTGAATCCTGGTCATCAACTATGCTCTCCCTGCCTCCCTCCCCGTACTCCTCCTCTCCTCCTCCTCATGCTCCTGTCCCATCCTCCCTCCCATCCTCATCCTCTCCCTGTCCTCCTCCCCTCCAGGACTCCCTGTCCCCCTCAAACGTCAGTACCCCTTCCTCCTCACGCCTCGTCCCCCAGATCATTGGTGCAGAGGACGATTACTTCGACTCAGATCAGGAACAGGTGAGCTGTGCTGTGCAGTGTCATTAGTGGGGGTTGCTGGTCTGCTCAGGTAAACGAATGGTGGTTAAGGAGTTTCATGGATGATGTTCCAGGTTAATGGTAGTAAACAGGTGGATGATGTGATGTCCCAGGTTACCAGAGTTAACAGGTGGATGATGTCCCAGGTTATTAGTTGTAAGCATGGTGTGGATGATGTCTCAGGTTAATAGTAGTTAACATAGTGTGGATGATATCTCAGGTTAATAGTAGTTAGCATGGTGTGGATGATGTCTCAGGTTAATAGTAGTTAACATAGTGTGGATGATGTCTCAGGTTATTAGTAGTAAGCATGGTGTGGATGATGTCTCAGGTTAATAGTAGTTAACATAGTGTGGATGATATCTCAGGTTGATAGTAGTTAGCATGGTGTGGATGATGTCTCATGTTAATAGCAGTTAACATAGTGTGGATGATGTCCCAGGTGAGCAGTCAGTGCAGCTGCTTCCAGAGCATGGAGCTGCTGAAGTCTCGCCCCGCCCACCTGGCTGCATTCCTGCATCACGTCATCTCCCAGTTCGACCCTGCTCCACTGGTACGGCTCCACCCACCACCTCGTACTCTACTTCCTGTACGAGAGTTACGTTCAGGAAGCGACCTTAGCTCAGACACATCAGGCACTGCATAAGGGCGAAGCTGTGGAACGCTAACGTGTGTGTGTAACGTGTGTGTGTGTGTGTTGCAGCTCTGCTACCTCTATGCTGACCTGTACAAGCAGACCAACACCAAAGAGACCAGACGGGTCTTCATGGACCTCCACACCTTCTTCATCGAGCGCGGGGCTGTGAGTCTGCAGGCCACCTTACCTCAAACGATCTCATATGATCTGTACATGGTTGTTTGAAAATGGAGGGGAGTACTAAAACCTGTGCTGTTGTTTTGTTGGTGTGCAGCACTTGAAGGTAGCTGTTCCAGAGGCCATGTCCTCAGACCTGGGTGAGTGTTTAGCTACTGTAAGAGATCCCAACTCAGTACTGATATCAGCATGCAGTATGTCTGTAGTGAACTACTTGTTTCTCTGTGTATGTGCGTGTGTGTGTGTGCGTGTGTGTGCCCGCGTGTGTGTACGTGTGCCCTCGCCTGCCAGACCGACGGAGGACAGAGCTGATTCCAGAGGAGACTAACAGACAGTATGTCCAGACGCTGCAGGACTCCCTGCTGCCTGATGTGCTGAAGCTTCTGGAAGACTTCAGGTATGTCAGCCCTGCTATCACCTGTCAGCTGCTCTTTAATCACCACACCTTAAAACACAAACTGGAGACCATGGAAACACAGTCAATACGTGGCAGCTCTTTATATATCCCTGGTGAACGTGTATTGATGTATTCAAACATGTTTTAATCAGCCGGAGATCTAAGACGTCATCCTATTGTTGCCCTCAGTTAAGATGCGTGTGATGTGTGGTGTCTGATGTGTGGTGTGTGATGTGTGGTGTCTGATGTGTGGTGTGTGATGTGTGGTGTGTGATGTGTGGTGTGTGATGTGTGGTGTCTGATGTGTGGTGTGTGATGTGTGGTGTCTGATGTGTGGTGTCTGATGTGTGGTGTCTGATGTGTGGTGTCTGATGTGTGGTGTGTGGTGTCTGATGTGTGGTGTCTGATGTGTGATGTGTGGTGTCTGATGTGTGGTGTGTGGTATCTGATGTGTGGTGTGTGGTGTCTGATGTGTGGTGTGTGGTATCTGATTTGTGGTGTCTGATGTGTCTGATGTGTCTGATGTGTGGTGTCTGTGTGGTGTGTGGTATCTGATGTGTGGTGTGTGACATGCGGTTGTGTGCAGGCAAAAGCGTGGCATGGGCCTGACCCTGGCTGAGGGAGAGCTGGCCAGACTGGACACAGAGAGGGTCAGGGACAGGGTCGCTCTGGAGAGAGAGCGCTCCTGCGCTGAAAACATCCTCACAAAGATAGACGAGGTCTTGTGAGTATCGCACACACTCATAGACACACACACACACACGCTCACAGACAATCTCACTCATGCACATACAACACACGCGGGGCCACAGGCAATCTTATACAATCACAATCCACACACAGTCATACATGCAGACATGCCACTCACACATACACAGACATTCTTTCTTATAGACATGCATTCTCACTCACACTCATTTGCATTCATACGTATACATACGTACATACAAACACACACACACACGATTGATTTCCACACCTCCATGTGACACCTCTTCTCTGTTCCTTTCAGGGTGACCACGCAGTCAACAGAGGAGGAGAGATGGTGAGTGTGCTCTGCAGGACAGAAACTACAGTAGCAGCTACAGCACTGCTGTTCCCTAGACCCTTAGACTCAGTAGTAACAGTTAACCACACTGCATTCAGGACTCTTAACCACATCCCATACTCTACTCATAATGACAAGAAAGTGAAGAATGGATCTTTACATCCACTCACAGTCAGATCCAGAAGTCACATCTAACATATCATTGAGGAAAGTCTAGCATTCTGGGACCTCAGCTTTTTGGAACATTGTCATTGAGTTTATATATAGTTGCCTATTTTTAGGTCCAATATTTGGCCATCCTCCAGTTTCACCAGGGCATGTGTTTGATGACAAAACAAACCCTTCGCTTCACTGCGAGCTGCACAGAACAGCCTTCTCATGGGTGCATGTTGACGAGTCACGCTGCTTCCTGGCGTGTTCAACCCCCCCCCCCCCCCCCCCCCCCCCCCCCCCCCCTCCGCTCTCCCTCCACGCCGGGGGGCGTTCTACACCCCCGGCCGCGAGCCCCTTCTTCATCTGCAGGTCTGGGTCTTAGTACACGTGTCATCACCACCACGCCGGCGTGTGGAGGGTTGCTGCGATGTCGTCCCTGTATGGATCTATAGGGGAGGGGAGGGGAGTGGCGGAGGACAGGCAGGGCTGAGGGGGCTGCCATATGGCCCCTGTCACAGCCCAGATGGCGTAGGGAGGAAGACATCTTGGGAAGGAGGATGCGGCTGCAGCATATGCTCTCAGCGGCAGATCACTCGGAGCTCGGCCCACATTAATAACACAAGCTGCTCGGTGCTTGTTGATCCGAGCATGAGAACAATCGAACACGCTTGTCGTTTTGTTGCTTTTTTTTCTGTTTTGTTCTCGTTGTCATTGTCCGAGCAGCTTTGGTCCAGGCTTGTATTTACAAGCATCTCGCAGGACACACAGGCTCCCACATCTGTTCTCCCCCCCCTCCGGTCCACCTGTCCTGCTGTTCACAGCCACTCTGGATGAACACATGCTTGTTGTTGTGTTGCAGCACTACTATACAGTACGTTCTTCTGACGTACATGAAGCACCTGGGGGTCAGGGTGAAGGAGCCCCGGAGCCTGGAGTCCAAACGGGTCCGCATCAACTTCCTGCCCAAGATCAAGGTAGGTGCACCTGGTCAAACGCCGTTCGTCCTCACCCCTTCGTCCTCACCCCTTCGTCCTCACCCTCCCCTCCTTTCTCACCATCGCATCCCTCTCATTCTCGCCCTCGCCTTCACCCTCTCACTTCACTCGTCCCTCACCCCCCTCACTTCTCATCTGTAATGTGTTCGTGCCTGTGGCCAGCAGAAGAGCATAAAGGCAGAGAGGGAAGGAGGGGACGAGAAGCCGAAGAGGCCCAGGTTTCCCAGCATCCTCGGCCCTCAGCGCAGACCCAGCCGCATCGAGTCAGCAGCCGGTCAGTCAGCAGCATTAGATGACCAGGATTGTTGTTATCATCGTTTATGTCTAGTCAAAATCAGTCAATCTCATTTTCTCAAGCATACTCACTGTCCTTCTGTCAATGTTTGTGTGCATGCATGTGTGTGTGTGTGTCCATGCCCGTGATTGTGTGTGTGTGTGTCTACCTGTGTGTGCATGCGCATGTGTGTGTCCATGCCTGTGTGTGTGTGTGTGTGTGTGTGTGCGTGCAGTAGGCAAGGCCCTGGACGGAGGTCGCCCACGGCCCCAGAAGCAGCTGTCCCAGCCCATCCTGGGGGGCTGCGACCCCCTGGAGTCCAACCGTCTCCGCGGCAGCCAGTCCAGCGAGGGCTCGGAGCTCACTCACCTCTCCTCCCCCTGCACCTCCTCCCCGTGCACCTCCTCTCCCGGCAGCACCTCCTACTGGACTGGCTCCGACTGCAGCAGGGAGACAGAGCTGGGTGAGCCTTCCCTGTCTTGCTAGTTCCCAGTCTATCACCAGGGCTGGACTCTCTCCCTCCCTGCAGCCCACTTGTGGAACCTTTCAGTTGAGTGGATGTAGCTGTGGCTTTAGAAACAGCTTCCCCACTCTTCTACATAGCCTGATGCTTATTTCCTTCTAAGCCATCATCCTTCTCATTCTCTTCTCTTTTTCTCATCCCTACTTTCTCCCTCTCCTCCCCTCCTCCTCTCCCTCTTGGTGGGACTCCCACCTCAGCTCTCTCCAGGCTCAGCGAGGGTCTGCAAGCTGCAGACCAGGAAGGCCTGCAGTACCTTGCCAACACGCACTTTGACTACAGCCTCGCCCCCTACAGCCTCGACCAATTACAAGAGGACGACAGGGAGATGGACAGGTAGGGGCACAGCGGTGAAAGGCACATTGTGTTTTACTAAGTAAGAGAAAGACTGAATGTTTGTATGTGCATACCTTAGATCAGAGGGTGGTAAATTGAATCTGTGTGTGTTTGATGGAAGTGTATTTACGCAGAGGAATTGTATAGTGCTACAGAATCAGTCTAAGTGATTGCAGTCAGTGTCATTTGTGCTGGTTTATGGCCTAAGTGCAGCGTTTAGCTGTGTTAATGGCTGCTGTTCTCTGAAGGGTCCTGGAGGGAGGAACTCCCAAGGCACTGAGAAGGTGAGATATGCTCTCCTGAGTGGAATCTTTACAATGGTCAAATGGCTTGTTCTGACTTGGCTAAATATGTTTTTATTTTCTTCTCCTGTTCTTCCCCCATCTCCTCTCCTCCCCAGGCTGGATGTTCTGGGTCTGGTGGAGGTGCAGAGCGAGGACGACCAGGGGACGGACTCAGAACACGACCCCCTGACCTGGCAGCAGCTGGTGAGCCGTGAGGTTCTGGCCGGCCTCAGGCCCCACGAGATCAAACGGCAGGAAGTTATCAACGGTGAGAACAGGAGCGGCCAGCTATCTTGGTGAAGTCAGATTGCTTTTTTTCGACCATACTGATGATGTGCGTGTCTACCCCTGCGTGTGCGTGCGTGTGTGTGTGTGTGTGTGTGTGTGCGCCTGTGTGTCTGCTGGTGTGTAGAGCTTTTCTACACTGAGCGGGCTCATGTCAGGATGCTAGGTGTTCTGGATCAGGTTTTCTACCAGAAGCTCTCCAGAGACTCCATTCTGCCTGCCTCTGACCTGAGAAACATCTTCACCAACCTGGATGACATCCTGCAGCTGCATGGTACACACACACACAAACTTGAACACACATCTGCACACGCATTGAACTTAAAAACAGATATGCACACACATGCTCTAATTCTACATGTCCCTTACGTGGTCCCCAGCCTCCATAAGTGAGCAGATGACAGCAATGCGGAAGAGGAACGAGACCTCAGTCATCGACCTGATAGGAGACGACCTGCTCTGCTGGGTTAGTGTCTCTGCCTCGGCTCTCCAGATCTCTGCCTCAGATCTGTGGCTCTCCAGATCTCTGCCTCGGATCTGTGGCTCTCCAGATCTCTGCCTCAGATCTGTGGCTCTCCAGATCTGTGGCTCTCCAGATCTCTGCCTCAGATCAGTGGCTCTCCAGATCTCTGCCTCAGATCTGTGGCTCTCCAGATCTCTGCCTCAGATCTGTGGCTCTCCAGATCTCTGCCTCAGATCTGTGGCTCTCCAGATTAGGAGACGACCTGCTCTGCTGGGTTAGTGTCTCTGCCTCGGCTCTCCAGATCTCTGCCTTGGATCTGTGGCTCTCCAGATCTCTGCCTCAGATCTGTGGCTCTCCAGATCTCTGCTTCAGATCTCCGGCTTTCCAGATTTCCGCTGCAGCCCCTGTATTCCTCAGGACCCCCACGAGTGCAAGGTTGGGGTTGGCTTGGGGTTGGGGTCAGGAATAGGGGTTAGTGTGCTTGGGGTTGGGGTCAGGAATAGGGGTTAGTGTGCTTGGGGTCAGGAATAGGGGTTAGTGTGCTTGGGGTCAGGAATAGGGGTTAGTGTTGGGTTTTGTTTTGAGGTCAGGGGTAGTGTTGGGGTTGGACCTTTAGATACTGCTATGAGCCATAGTCTGGAACCGCTTTATTCACTGTGAGATAAACCAAGAATTTGAGAAGCTTGTCATTTTCCTCGCTCCACTATGGCAAAGATCCACCTAAGGGACCGCTACTGATTGGTCAGCCGGGTGGAAAGACTGTAGCTGATTGGTTGACAGGCTCCACTGTAGTGGGGCTATTGATTGGTCAGTGCTCTGGCTGGCTGAGGCGGTACTGACCCAGATGTGATGGTGTTTTCTAGTTCAGTGGGCCAGAGGAGGAGAAGATCCAGCAGGCTGTGGGGACGTTCTGCAGCAACCAGCCCTTCGCTTTGGAGATCATCAAGAACCGTCAGAAGAAGGACTCCCGCTTTAACTCCTTCATACAGGTGAGCTGTGTGTGTGTGTGTGTGTGTGTGTGTGTGTGTGTGTGCGTGCGTGCGTGCGTGCGTGCGTGCGCGGCTGTGTGTGTGTGTGGCTGAGGAGCACTGTGTAGTACACGCGAGGGCTCCCTCCGTTCTTTAATACATCCTCAAATGGGTGTGTAAGTGTGCGCTTCGATGCGAGTTGCAGTGATTTTAATGTTTCTGGTGAATGGCATAACTTTACAGGGATGACTGTTTAAAAGTATTTTCTAACATGTGCGTGTGTGTGTGTGTGTGTGTGTGCGCGCGTGCGTGCGCGTAGGAGGCAGAGAGTAACAGACTGTGTCGAAGGCTGCAGCTAAAGGATATCATTCCTGTGGAAATGCAGAGGCTCACCAAGTACCCTCTACTGCTGGAGAATATCGCCAAGTACACAGGTACTGCAGCCAAAATATTACACGCTTTCTACGCCCAACAATGTACTACCCATTACTGCTGGAGAACATGGCCAAGTGCACACTAGATCAGGCTAGTCAGACATTAAAAGCTGCAGTGTTCTTCCAGTGCCTCAGGGCTGGTATCCTCTGGATCCCAGTGACCCAGCTAGGCAGGGGGGGAGGAGGGACTGAGCAGAGGGGAGAGTGGGGGTGGGGGAGGATGAGTAGGCAGGGTATGGCCATGTGAGGCATGAGGAAGGGGTGGGAGGGGGACAATGGGGGAGTAAGAGCAGGGGAGAGAACGAGCAGCACTAGATGAATGTAAATGAGCCCCATAAAAAACAAATAGAAGAAAATGGCCTTTCATGTGCTAAGCGCTCACATAAAGAAGGATGCATGATTTTGGTCTGTGCACAAATCAACCAATCAAGACCAAGAGGTCTCATGACTCAGAGCCATAATCACAGCGTCAAGACAACAACAGCAGCCAGTCTGTACAGCATGTCCGTAAAAACACAGATCAGTCCACATAACCAGGAGTTTATTAGTGTGAGATTGGCTGACTTGCGTGGAGGCTGTCTGGCTGGTCGGCTGACTGGCAGGCTGGCTGGCTGGCTGCACGCCAGACATCATAAGTTACCACTGACCTCTCTGCTCCACTTCATAGCCCCTTCCTGCAGCCTGGGGAGACAGTTACACATGCCAGGGAAACGTCTCGCGTTATTGGGCCCATCAGCTTAATCTGGGTTTGGGGAGAGGCGGTGGAGGGGGGGGGGACGTGTGCATTGATGTCAGAAACAGCCATAAAGATGAGGTATAGACAGCTATTAAAGCCTGTTAATGCGGCCGTGTTCTCCAGATCCAGCTTGATAATGGTGCAGTGTTAATGACTGAAGGACTGGGCCCATTAGCTGGCCAGACCCTCGCAGGCAGCAGAGAGGTGTGAAGCGGAAGCAAGGCTTCCAGGGAGGTGAGGGGGGGGGGTGGGTCTGGTGGCAGACAGGAGGGGTAGTCATCCTCAGATCCGCTTCAGGCTCAACCAGGTCCGCTGTTTCTCCTGCAGGGGATCAGGACAGACAGAGGCACGGGGGGCTATGTGGCCCATTGAGTGCTTGTGTGGTCGAGTATGAGCGCGTTTGTTTTCCGTGTTGCAGACAACCCTGCAGAGAAGGAGAAGGTGAAGAAGGCAGGGGAATGCTGCCGGAGAATCCTCAACCACGTCAACCAGGCTGTCCTGGAGTCTGAGAACAAGCAGGTAGAGTACAGGCGAGAGGGAGGCTCCGCCAGTCCTGTCCTCCCTTCCTTCTATACTCTCCTCCTTGTTCCTCCCTCACCCCTCTCACGTTCTGCCCCTCCACCCTGTTCTCTCCCACCTGTAGAGACTGGAAGACTACCAGCGGAGGCTGGATCTCTCTTCTCTGAAGCAGACAGAGAACCCTATGATCCTGGAGCTCAAGGTGAGAGCTTCTCCTTGACCCTGCTCCTCACCCACTGGGGTTGAACTCTGCCGTTTCTTTAACCCCGACAACTACTCTTCCCTGTGACCTCACTTCTTCCTTCCGTCCAATCAGAACCTGGACCTGACGAGGAGGAAGATGGCGCATGAGGGTCCGCTGTCGTGGAAGGTCAACAAAGACAAGACCATTGGTAGGAGCCAAGCTTATGGATTCTAGTCCGCAGGCGGGTTTAGTAACTTCAGAAGTCAGGCTGAGAGAAATATCAACTGCACTGTGTCAACTTGTCCTTCTTGTCCTTTTATTTCCTCCCTCCCTCCCTAACTGTCTTCCTTCTCCCCTCCCTCCCTGTCCTCCTCCCACCTCCCTCCCCCAGAGTTGTACACTCTGCTCCTGGAGGACATCCTTGTGCTGCTGCAGAAGCAGGATGAGCGTCTGGTCCTCAAGTGTCACAGCAAGAACCTGGCAGGCACCTCTGACACCAAGCACATCTTCAGCCCCGTCATCAACCTCACCACCGTGCTGGTCCGCTCCGTGGCCACAGGTCCGACATGTGGTTGTTTTGTGCTCACCTGCGTGTGTGTTTTTTACATGCTAAACATGTTAGAGAGCTTGTTTTCTCTCCATGTCCTGACTCTATAACTCGCCATATCATACCTTTCTCTCCCTCCGTCTCTCTCTCTCTCTTAAAAGACAACAAGTCGTTCTTCGTCCTCTCCATGTCCGACAACGGAGCCCAGATCTACGAGCTGATGGCTCCCACTGTTTCAGACCAGAGAACGTGAGTCCCTCTCCCCATCTCTCCCTTCCCTCCCCTCACCCTCCTTACCACAGACTGAAGGCTGCTCACTCACTGACATGTTGCTCCTCTCTTTCTCCACCAGGTGGCAGCGTCTGATCACCCAGAGAGCAGATGCCATGAAAGTCAAACCCCACAGTGTGATCCCCTTACCTCAGACTGAGTACGCTGGTTATCTCTCCCTCTGTCTCAATATCTAGATAATAGCTTCAATCTGTTCCTGTACTGAGCTGACTCCTCATGATTTTCTATCTCTCTCTCCCTCCATCTGCCTCTCTCCCTCTCGCTTTCTCCCTCTCTCCACTCTCCTCCACACTCCTTTTTTGTCGTTCTCCCCCGGTCTCCCTCCACCTGTGCAGTGCTGAGAGAGATGGTGTGGAGATGATCACCGCAGGGATCTCCAGACTCGCTAAAGACCCAGATCGCACCTCCATTGGAAGCACCAGATCCACAGGTGAATAGGGAACTAATTAACCCAATGAATTCACCCACGGGATCGAACTGTCAAGTGAGCTCAGCCACTGTAGGTGTAACTGACTGGATAGCAAACTAGACAGCTCAGCTCACTAACTAGATAGCTTGGTCCATAGTGAGACACCTGAGTGCTGTGATGCTCCCTGAGTCAGTCTGGCTGTCTGACCCTGGGTGGGGTTTCTGTTCCCAGATAAAGAGTCCGTCTCCAGCGCTGCCCTCCCCAGCGCTGTGCCAGACAGGGCCCAGTATGTAGGGGTGGGAGCTGAGGAGGAGGAGGAGGAAGAGGAGGAAGGCTTTATAGACCCAGAGCAGTCTGCCAGACTGTCTTTCCTGGGCTGTGTGGAGGCTGGGGAGGCTGACAGCCTTGGCCCCTCCCCCTCCAGGGCCGAGGAGGCGCTCAAGACATGTAAGTCGACATTCTATCTGTGTTTGTGTGTTTCTGTGTGTTTACGTGTGTTGTGGGCGCGTGTGTGAATGCTGAAGATCGGTGCATGGACCGTCAGCTGTTTTGCCTCTAGCTCTGACTTTGCGTGCTTGCCTCAGTGTCAGCCCTGAAGCAGGTTCTGGTGACCCAGCTAATGTCCCAGGAGGCCAGCGAGCGTGTTCAGCGCTCCACCGGGGCCCGCCTGCTCCGGACCACCTCCCTCCGCACCCCAGTGGACAGCCGGGCCCGGGTACCGGTCCACAACGGCTCCGACAAGGTCCGTGGGCCACCAGACGACCCAGTCCAGGACCTGGGGTCTGGGGACACGGGCTTCTTCGACTCCCCTGAGGACTATGGTGAGTTTGGAGCCAAGTGTTTAATGGACTGTTGTGGTAGTGTGTTGTGTGCACCCTAACCCTGTTCCTCTCCCACAGCAGGCTACCTGGTCCTGGAGGGCTACGGGGGGCCGGGGGAGAGCTCCACCGAGGACGACATCTCCGCCAAGCACCTGGGCGCCTCGCGGGGCTGTGCAGGGGATTCTGGGATCAGCCTGCGCTTCTCCTCCGCCTCCCAGGCAGGAAGTCTGTCGTCCTTCAGCAGACAGGTGCTGTCTCACCTCCGTAATCTGCAGACCAACCTTAACCACCTCAAGGTAGGCTTCTTGCACACAACAAGCGCATGTTTATTAAGTTCAGTCTTTAGACAGGGGAATGTTTTAGAGACACAACATCCTGTTTGGGATGCAGACGGAGGATTCTAACCATGCTGGGCTGAGCCTCAGGGATGGCGGTCAGAGGAGCTACATGTCGTTCCTTTGTCCTGACTGTGTTGTGT
This sequence comes from Plecoglossus altivelis, assembly GCA_036571765.1. NCBI lineage: Eukaryota > Metazoa > Chordata > Actinopteri > Osmeriformes > Plecoglossidae > Plecoglossus > Plecoglossus altivelis. The sequence continues at coordinate 13,639,216 of BROE01000005.1, forward strand.
ATGGTTCTCTCCCAGGAGGTAGAGGCCAAGTACCACACCTTGGTACGCCCACGGCCTGAGAGGAGCTCACCAGACACGGACCAGAACAAAGGTCGGGGGGGAGGAGCTTTTATCCACCCGCTTTTCTCCTTGATAGTCTCACCATGTCACATCATCAAGCATCTCTCGGTCTAACTGTCTCTCTCCTCTCCCCAGATAAGAGATAGTTCGAGAGATGGAAGTTCAGACGAAGGACCGAATTACTACTTCCTGTGTCGTTGACCCGGACTTCCTGTATAAGCTTGTCCTCTCACTGTTGAGCCCCTCCCTCCGCCAGCGTCACCCATGGTTACCACAGAGCACGAGAGACTGAGCCCGATAGAGAAAGATTTGGAGGGAGGAGCCTCCCTAGTGGCCCCTCCTTCCTCATCAGCACATGGCAATCAGGGAAGAGGGATTGTCCCAAACCCCACCCCTTACATCCTGTCCCTGCCCCCCTACCTCCCTGCATTTAAAGAACAATACCAAACTGTAAAAACTGTGTGTTTAGGATATATATATGAAACACAAGAAAAAAAAACAAAGGAACATTTTTAAAGATAATGTATTAAGATTGTTTTTTATCTTAAGATGTATTTATTTTCTCTCTGTTTTTGGTCTGTTTTCATAAGCAAGTGTTTGCCCATGCTACTTGCATGTTTCAGGTCATGTGATGTGGTAGCTAGATTGGCTGAACCTCCAAACCCAGCCACAAGGAGGGGTGAGAGAGCATGCTACACTACCTTGCCCCACCATAACCTGGTCTGAGCTGAGTGGATCTGCAGCAGTCTGGACTGAGGTCAGACACCAAGGCTACTGTCCTAGACTGTCATGGAAACCAGGCTAGTGTTCTAGACTGTCATGGAAACCAGGCTAGTATTCTAGACTGTAATTGAAACCAGGCTAGTATTCTAGACTGTCAAGGAAGCCAGGCTAGTGTCTAGACTGTGAGTTTCCTACCATCTGCTGATGTTAGGCTCTATAGAAGCTCTAATATCAATTCCAGACTGGAGTTGAAACCGGTATGAAGAATCAGAGGCTCTGATCTGGTCTACAGTGTGTTTCTGCTCTATTTGTAGTCGACCACCATTCCCAATCCCCTCTACCCCTCCTCCTCCACACACACACACACACACACACACACACACACACACACACCACCCTTGCCCCCTACCACCCTGCCTACCCATCCTGTTCCCCTTGTCTCCCAGGCTCCAGTACAGATGCTGCAGCTTCTACTGGGAGGATCTGAAAACCCTTAACATCACAAAGTACATAACATTTCCTGATGGTCACGTTTGGAAGGCTATGCATACTGTAACTTGAATAATAAATAAGCAAAACCGAAATAAAACAGTGGCCTGACACGTTTAAAACATTGTTTCTACTGCTTGTCTGAGTTTGTGGTGAATCCTGCTTCTTGTAATGTGACCAAACCAGTCAGAGTAGAGAGGTTTCTAGTGCCAGTCATGTATGGTGTCTGTCTCAACCTAGAGTTAGACAACAATCACCGACATCCTGACACTGACCAAACCAACAGGGGGCAAGCTTCCCCCATCTTCCAGACAACTCCAGCCACCCTACACACACACACACACACACACACACACAGGAAGCTGCAGTTGGACCCTTGTGTTGCTAAAGACACAGCATCCAGAGGGGCTGCAGACCAATAGGAGCCATGTATTCACAATCTGGTCAAATTCACCTACAATACCTAATACTCCAAAATAGATTGAAAGCAGTTTTTGGGAGTACCTGCATGGTTGTAGTCTCTTTTGAAAAGTGACACTTTCTCGACTAATAGAGGCTTGGCAACAACGAAATGGAATGGTTTATTTCCGTCTCAACGTGGTGTTGCATACAGATGCCAACAGATGCCATTAGGTGGAAGCTATTAGCTGGAGGACACAATGGGACCACAGCGTGAAGCCTTATCTAAGCCAAGTTGAAAGTTGAATATTATTCCACAAGAAATGTATGTTTTACACGCTTTGTTTAAGGGTTCATCCAGGCGTTTTCTAAAAGTGCTGTTTGAAGACTCCAAAAGGACCCTTGCTAAGCCTGTATATTGCTGGGAATTACATGGGTTATATGGTCAGCAAGGTTATTCTTTAAACAATTGAAGCCAATTGGGATTCATGAACCCAAACAGAATTGATGGGGGGGGGGGGGGGATGGACACTTCTCAAGGGATTGTACTACTTGTTGCGACTCGATCTTAAAATTGTTGACATCAGTAGAATTACAAAGAAGCGTAGCTTTCCAACTACGTCTAGAATCTGCAGCTCCTACAACTGTTTTTATTGGGGGACAGTTTGGAAGGGGGGGGGTTGATTTCCTATGGTTTTTAATGAGGCTTTAAATGTAGCGGTCAAGTCACAGTAACGATCAAGTAGTGCAGTGGTCATAAATTAATATAGCGGTCAGGTGAGCAGGAGTAGCAATAGTAAAGTATAAAGTGTTTTTCAGTCATGTAATAGGATTGATCCCTCTCAAGAGAAGAGGAAACTGAGATCTGATATTTCCTGTCAACGTGGCCGAGGTATTTATCACCTAGTGGTATTTCATGGCTCTTTTAATGATGTTATTCTGCTTTCTGTTTCATTGGTGCTGGAGAGGAACACTCAACTCCAGACAACTCATCCTCTTTTCTTCTGCCTCACCCTCCTCCTCTCGTCCTGCCGCTCTCTCTCTCTCTCTCTCTCTCTCTCTCTCTCTCTCTTCACATCTAAATACACTATTTCTTTGAGAGGAAGAGAAGAAAAGATGAGAGTGAAAGGGGCAGTAATTGATTGCTACGTTCTCCACACGCACCTGTCAGCCAGTTAATTGGAGTGTTGAAGACAAAGAGGAGAGTGGTGTCACTCTCATCACAGTCCACGAGGAGGACAGGCCAGCCACTCTGCCATCCACCCTCTCTCTCTCTCTCTCCTCAATCTCTCTCATTCACCTCCATCCCATCCTCCCTTTCTCCTTAATTTCTTCTCTCCCTCCCTTCTCAATCTCTCTTCCCTTCCTCCCATCCCTCACTCCCCCATGCTAACCAATTTAAGTTATGGTTCCGGAACCGTTGATGAAAATGGACTCTCAATGATATAAAGTCTCTCTCTCCCCCTCTCTCTCTTGTTCAAACTATCTCTTCCCCTCTTTGTCTCTCTCTTTCAAATACTCTCTCTAATTCATACTATCTCTTCCCCATTCACATGCTCTCTTTCTTTCTCGTTCTCTCTCTCTCTCTGTGTCCCTCAAGAGAACCAGCTGTAGAAGTTTCTTTTCTGTGTTTCTCTAGCCTGATGCTCAATTTCACAGGAAACATTGTTCATATTTGGTGAAAGCTGTTGATTTGGGTGTACTTAGAGTGAGGGTGACTCTACGATAGGTAAGCTTGACTGACTCACTCACTCAGCCAAGCAGGCTGTTTTCCACTTATTTTCCTCTGGAGCACAATACTGTTTAGACTCCTAACAGCTGTGCAAATAATTGAGATTGATAGGCCTTACACGCAAACACATACCCCCACATGCAAAATGTTGTCCCCAAAGCAGAACATGCTATTGTATTTTTTGTGAAATCATAACCCAATAGTTTTGTTTTTTTTTACAAGTTCAACAGGAACTGTAAGTTTAGCTTTGTTATGTTTGTACGTATCAATGGGAATCAGATTACAAACAACATGCCCAGACAGCATATTGTTCCCGACAGAATAGATATTTGTCTTCTGAACAGAGAGGTATTGATTGCTTTCTCCTGTGCCATTCTACAAAGAAGTGTGCGTGCCAATGTGACATCGCTATTCAAAGTCCCATTCCCACAACAAAACGTATTCTCCGAAGAAAGAACTTTAATTGCCTGTTTTTTTTTTTTAATTCTCTGGTCAGAAATGTGCGTCACAGAGCAGGAAGGAAAAGAGATTTTGTTTGATGTAATAAATCATTGTGTGCTGGTGCTGGAGTCATCAGGGGGTATTATAGCATGTCCAAGACATTAGTAATCACACACATACTCCAGGAGGTGAGAGAGAACAGGAAAGTAAATGGATTGCATCTGGAAATAAGAGTTGGATTTGAATGAATCAGCTCGTTGGGTGATGATTGATGTTTCGTTTTTGCTATTTAATGTTTTTCATTATATACAAGATAGGGGTTTATGGCAAATCTGGGTTTGGAAGTACATCCTCTGTGGCTGATTCAAAGGCACCTGGGAATGTCGTTTTTTTATTATTGTAAAGATTTCTTTGTGCTGGTTGTGTTTATGTTCGTGTCTAGTTGTTATTTCGTTGAGTTATTGCAAAGCCCACCTCCAAGAGAAACCTAGTTCTCACCGTGATTCTCCCGGTAGAATAAATGTTCAAATAAACTCTCTGGGTATATTATACATTCTAATAACCTCTATCCGTATATTAGACATTCTAATAAGCTGTCCTAGTTATATTACACGTTTAAATAAACTATCTTGCTATATTATACATTGAAACAAGGCACTTGGGATTTTAGCTTCCTTCGCACCAGTGTTGGTGAGGCTGCCTGGTGTCAACACTCTAGTACAGGTGAAACCTGGATGACTGGACCATGATGCTAGCAGAACCTTAAGTGGACTATGGGTCAGCTCTGAGTGACCAGGGCCCTGGATGAACCGCACGATCGCTGTTCAAAACAGCAGGAGTCTTCAGCTCAGAGGCGCATAGAGACATGGTCTGGTCATGATTACAAGATGTCAACTTTGACCTTTCCCTGATCCCCGTGAGTCTGCTCTGTCGAACACCGACCGATATATGATTGATCGACACGATGATCAATGCACCCGCTGATCGATCAATCCCTACCGCTTCAGCAGTCTGGACTCGACTGACAGCGCCATCCTCCGACGAGCGCGCGGTCTGGAAGAGATGCAAAGAAGTCTCAGCGTTTCCATTTGATTCTTCATTACCGGCGTGGTCCCATGGGAGCCATCTCTCTTCCCAGCGCTTCACATTAACAGCTACAGGTGCAAACTTCACACGTCATGTGACCAGACCACAGTGTTGCCCTGCGTGTCTGAGGTTAAGTGTTCAGTGCTTGGTGCTAAACAGAGCGTAATGATGGCCGCAGGGCTAAGGGGTCTGTGCCTAGACTGGGGCTGCCATGAGGTGTTGCGTGGGTTGCCAGGTTTGCTCTGCAGTGAGAGAGAGAGTAGAGCAGCCGTGACCTGCGGGTCCTCTAGACACTGACACAGCTCCTCTGTCCTCTGAGGCTGCACTCAAATCAATGCTGACCACCCTCTGTGGTTAGGACTGGCAACAGCAGGGAGGGGGTTTGTTCGTGTGTGTGTGTGTGTGTGTGTGTGTGTGTGTGTGTGTGTGTGTGTGTGTGTGTGTGAAAATCGTGACAGAGAGAGAAGGTGAGAGAGAGCGAGAGGTCTGGTTTGGAATTGAGCCTCAGGGCGTGTTGGTTGAGTCAGCGTCTCTGTGACGGTTCAGCTGATTGATTGATTAGTGGCTTATCAGCTGTGGTATTTAGCTGCTATGGAGGTCACCGTGACGATGCAGGTGTCCTGGATCCAGGAACTTACGGATGTTTACGTGCATAGTAGAGGGAGGGGTAACTCCCATGTTGTTACCCTCAACAGGCACCTGAAAAAAGGAAGAACAGACACCTCTATGCCACCCAGACTCCTCTCATCTCCACCCAGACTCCTCACATCTCCACGCAGACTCCTCTCATCTCCACCCAGACTCCTCTCATCTCCACCCAGACTCCTCTCATCTCCACCCAGACTCCTCTCATCTCCACCCAGATGCCTCATATCTCCACCCAGACTCCTCTCATCTCCACCCAGACTCCTCTCATCTCCACCCAGATGCCTCATATCTCCACCCAGACTCCTCACATCTCCACGCAGATTCCTCTCATCTCCACCCAGACGCCTCACATCTCCACCCAGACTCCTCTCATCTCCACCCAGACGCCTCACATCTCCACGCAGACTCCTCTCATCTCCACCCAGACGCCTCACATCTCCACGCAGACTCCTCCCATCTGCATCCAAACTCCCTCCAAGAATGCAGGGCAATATTCAGCTCCATTCAGACTCCAGACAAGGAGCAGTAATGAGCCTGTCTGCCTGAATAGATGCAGAGAACAAGCTGTAGGTCAGGTGATTTAATCTACCTGACGCCTTCCCTTCAGAACTGATCAATAGCAACCTGATGCTGATGTTGCTCATGGACGAATTAGACATGGAGAGAAAAGAGGAGGGTGAGATGGAGGTAGCATGGATATAGGAGGACGGAGGTAAATGAGAGAAGGAGGAGGGAGAGGGGAGGAGGTGCAGGAGGGTGGTGGTAGGATCGCAGTGCCTGACTGGAATTGAAAAACTCTCTTTTGTTTGACACCGTGTGTCTGTCTCCCTGGCGGGCTGACTGGACTCTAAACTAGTCATTTGGAACATCCTGTTTCCTGAGACATCTTGAGGATGTCCTGTCTTCTGCTTCAACCACACTGACAGGCACCTGCTGCTCTCTGATTGGTTGCAGTGCGCTAATAATTCTCCTCCAGTTTCTATGGAGGTGAGTGTATGTGTCAGCTGGTCTCTCTCAGCTGGTTCCTCTCAGACAGTCTCACTCTCAGCAGCCCCCATCGCTTCACACAGGACCCAGCCAAGAGCTGTTATTAGTGAACTTAACTGGGCCAGAAGTGCTTGTCTGCGAGATGGAGAGAGAGCGCTCATAGCTTTGTGTTGGCGAATATGGGTGCCTCTGGGCTCAACTTAGTGGGCGCACAGACACATGCATACAGACACACACACACACACACATAAATCAACGCACCCAGACATACACAGACAGACATAGACACAAGCCAGCGGATACAAACACACACACAGACATCTGCACACACAGACACACACAGACACACAAACTCCATGAAAATGTTCTTCCCACAGCAGCTCCCATCCACAGTATTATTATGCATTGAGTGCGAGTTATTTGGCAGCTTCGAGGACTGTAGCAGGGTGTTCTGCACATTTAAGTTGATCACAACGATGCTTATTTCCGTTCATCCTCCGCCTCGCCCAAGTGCTCTGCTCCTTCCGTCGTCTTCCCCAGGTAATGTCTGGCTGGGAACGGCCTTTCATCTGGGTCTCTTCAAACCAGGAGACACACTGACAGCTGCTGCAGCCTAGCAGAGGTGCACCTCCTGATTACAATCATTCTCCATCTCCTTGTCTCATCCCCTCCCTCTCGCCCTTTGTCCTCCTCTCTCCTTCCCTCTCCCTCTTCCATAGCTCCTCAGTCAGCCCACCTCTCTCCTTCCCTCCCCCTCTTCCATAGCTCCCCAGTCAGCCCACCTCTCTCCTTCCCTCCCCCTCTTCCATAGATCCCCAGTCAGTCCTCCTCTCTCTCCTTCCCTCCCCCTCTTCCATAGCTCCCCAGTCAGTCCACCTCTCTCGGCTGTTCTCCATATATTTCTCTAACTCTCCATCTTCCTCTTTTTCTCTATTCCCGTCTTTTTTTGTTCCATTTCCCTCCTCCTTTTCCTTCACCCCATCCCTCTCCTCCTTTCCTTCTCCACTCTCCCCCTTTCCTTCTTCACTCACTCTCCCTCTTTCCTTCTCCACTCTTCCTCTTTCTTTTTCCACTTTATCTCTTTCCTTCTCCACTCTCCCTCTCCCTCTTTCCTTCTGTACTCTCCCTCTCCCCCTTTTCTTCTCCACTCTCCCTCTTTCCTTCTCCACTTTCCCTCTCCTCCTTTCCATCACTCTCCCTCTATCCTTCTGCACTCTCCCTCTCCTCCTTTCCTTCTCCACTCCTCCTCTTTCCTTCTGCACTCTCCCTCTCCTCCTTTCCTTCTCCACTCCTCCTCTTTCCTTCTGCACTCTCCCTCTCCTCCTTTCCTTCTCCTTTCTCCCTCGCCAGCCCTCTCTTTCTCTCTCCTGCAATCCATCACTCTCCCTCTATTCTTCTGCACTTCCCTCTCCTCCTTTCCTTCACTCTCCCTCTTTCATTGCACTTCCTCTCTTCTCTTCCTTTCCTTCTCCCTTCACTTTTCTTCTCTTCTCATCTTCTGTCCTCTCCTTTCCATCACTAGTCCTCTATCCTTCTGCACTCTTCTCCACTCTCCTTCTATCCTTCTCCATTTCCCTCTTTCCTTCTCCACTTTCCCTCTCCTCCTGTCCTCACTCTCCCTCTATCTCTCCCCATCTCTCCCTCATCTCTCTGACCTTTCCTTCACTCCTCCTCTTTCATTCTGCACTCTCCCTCTCCTTCTCTTTCCTCTCCTTTCTATACCCTCTGCAGCAACCTACTCTTTCTCTTTCCTTGCGCAATCCTCTTGATGTTTCACAGTGTGTGGTTTGCAGGCAAGAATAACATCTCCTCAATAGTGCATGTTTGATGATCTGATATAACCTCTGCAGTGAAGACCCCTTGCCAGCAGTAGGGTGTATGCTGGTTGGTGTTGTGTGTGCGGCGGGTGCTGGGGGGTTCTCAGGGGGTAAAACAGAACTTGATGGGAAACTAGGCTCCCAGCACTCCGGAGCTATGTTTGTTAAATGTGAAGTGCTGCAGTTCATAAACAAACTGATCCCAGGCCAGTAAAAGCACAAGGATAAATTCAGGAGATTTTCCACAGAGGCAGAATCGTCAGATCACTATCATCTCCGGTTGTATATATCAGACACAAAACAGACGACCCCACTCCAATACCTACATTGTGTAATTGCTTTAGGACCTCTAGTGACACATTATCTATTGGCGTCGGATGCTTGCTAGGTGACAAAACATCCAACTCTCTCAGGTTGCTCCTTCCTAGGAGATTATCTATCCCTCCTTCTCGCCTCTCTCTCCCTCCTGACCTCTCCCTCCCTCTCTTTCTCCTTATCTCTCTGTCCTCCATTCTTGACCGTCTTGTCTTACCCACTCCGATTTTGTCTCCCTCCCTCTTCATCTCCTTCCCTTTCTCTCCCTTCTTCCTTCCATCCAATTTCTCTCTCTTTCTCTAGTCATTGGATGGGATCCAGAACCATTAGCCAGCTGCCTGTCTGGAGAACAGAGATCTACAACTGAGCTGCCGCAAACTGTAGACAGGACACATACCCTTCTGCATGCACCAGAACATGCAGGCATGCACCTATACCCCCACAGCAACGACTACACGCACACACACAGCTATACAAACAGACAAACAGGCACTTATGCATACACACACTTGAGCGCACCCACCCACACGATTGAATTTCCGTGCTGCAGCAATCTGATTCATAAGCTCATCAATATGGAGCAGCTTCCTCCCCTGGTCTCACCTAGCTGTTCTGGTCCTGCCCGCTCCAGCACTACATCAATCCACAGCAGCATGCAGCTGGCAGGAACAAGCAGCACTGGGACCGTGCGTGAGAGCGTGAGTGTGCCTGTTTTAGCACGTTCTCCAAGTGTTTAATAACCCTACTGGATACTGACTGGTAGCAGTCCGTCTGTGAGAAAGAGCCAGGTACCTCCATGAGGCCGTGTGTACATGTGCATGCATGCGTGTGTGTGTGTGCTGTGCCAAGTGGGCTGACAGCCTGTGTGCTGATGGCCAGCAGTGGCATGCAGATGTGTATGCCTAGGCCTGACTATCATCTCTCCCCTCTGCCCTCCAATCAGCTGAGGGCAGAAGGGTGGAGGCAGAACCCACCCACGCTCTGCTCCTCGCGCCGCCTAGGCAGATGGCAAGCGGCTGTCCTTCTGTCTCTGGGTGCTGTTAGTAGGATACCTGAACGTGCTGTTGACAGGCGTTTTGCAGATGAGCTTGTGTTTGTATGTCTGGCGGCTTACATATGAAACTATATCGGAGGAATAATTGAACAATAGAAATATGCGAAATAGCGAAAGTGAAATACAGATGAGAACAGAACAAAGGCCTGCATCCTGTGTCCTTGTGTTCTGAACCTTCTATCCATGTTCCTTCACCAATCAGATGTCACCACTAACAAGGATTCAGCCAATAGGGGGGTCATTAGAACGGCCAGTCTATCTCTCTGCCAGCTTAATTGTCAATAGAATATGCTCTAAATGCAAAGACGATGCTTTGCTGACAATAGGTGTTCCGGCACGCTAGTAAATTATATCCCAATGCTCCATTCCCTTTGCCAAGTGCGCTCAATCAATACGTCAATGCGGACGCACCCGCTGTCTGACTTCAGCATAAACGTGTCATCTATTGAGAGTTGGTTCGTGCTCTACAGTTCGCATCATTATCGCGCGGTGATTGTAGTCTTGTGATTGTAGTCTTGTGATTGTAGTCTTGTTCCACGATTCTACATCAGCAAAGCTCTTGTTCCGACACCTTAACCGCCCCCTCTCCGGATTTAAAACCTTGTTGATATGATATATTTCATTCTGCCAGTTCATGCGGCGTAGATACCAACCAGAGATCTGAGATAGCGGCCGCTCTTTAACTTGAGCTGCAGGAGATATTACCCCCCCGGTCTCCCTTGGGTTTGAATATCTTAGTTTACATGACAACCAGTCTGCACGAAGGCTGAACACAAATAGTCTTTATCGTCCTTTATCCAAGCTACCTTCGACCCAGTGTTTGAATTGTCTT
>BROE01000005.1:13659574-13675689 GCA_036571765.1 Plecoglossus altivelis
GGCTGGGGCTGGGGCTGGGGTTGGGGCTGTGGCTGTGGTTGGGGCTGGGGCTGTGGTTGGGGCTGGTTGGGGCTGGGTTAGGTTGGACTGGGGCTGGGGTTGGGCTGGGGCTGGGGCTGGGGCTGAGGGTGAGGACTGAGCTGAGACTATTCCAGCTCTTATTCCAGTTCTTTTCAACAGCTTGTGAGCTACAATAGATATGGGATGTTGTCTGGTCTGATGGAGAGATTGAGTTCCAGAGCTCTAAAAGCACTCCCTGCAAGAACCAACAAATAGTGGTCTATAGAAGAAAAAAGCATGTATATGTGTGTACCTTGATATCCCCTGATAGGCACATGCATGTTATATGTAACAGCCTTGCTTTCCATTGACAGAAGGTCAAATAATCCCTGGCTTGGGTCTAGTTACAGACAAATGTGCTGTATCTAGTTGAGCTTCCTGCCAGTCTAAGATATGGCATGTCGAACACGTTCCCAGAAGATCAGAGATGGATCCAGCATATGAAGGTGCTTCCACAGCTTGGTGAAGGATGTTCATGCTATACATGTGTTCTACTGCTCCACACTATCTAGCTGCTGGATCTCTTGTGCACAGCAGAAATGAGCTGGCTGACACTGTGAACCCATTCCTCCTCCCCCTTCCTCTGCTTCTACGCTCTTCTTTTCCTCTCTCCTCCTTCTCCTTTCCCCTCTCCTCTGCTTCTCCTCCCTCTCCTGCACTCCCCATGCCTTTCTCCCACTCATTCTCCCTCATCCTTTTACTAACCGCTCCTCCTTTTCTCTGCTCAATCTCTTCTCTCTCCTCCCTCCTCCTCCTCTGCCCCTCTCCTAGTGACCAAGCTGTTAGGAAACACTCCCTGCTAGAGGCTACTGACATTCAGCCTCTGTGATCCCCCAGACACTCAATGGAACTGAAGAGCTTGGAGTCAGAGATGAGTGTGCATGTGTGTGCGCGCGTGTGTGCGTGCGTGTGTGTGTGTGTGAGCTTGAAGGGAAGTCCTGTATGATTATCAGCAGTGCGCTTCACAGACCCTGAACCCAGCATTACCATGAGACAGTTGACCCTCAGCACTGCACAAGGACAGGGAGGTTATTTTTCTCTCTCCCCAACATACACACACACTCATCTCCGACTCCAAGCTTTTCAGCTCTGTTGTGAACACACACATTCATGCACGAGTGCAAAAACACACAAAGACACACACTCCATTGCATCTAATGACATACTTGCGGCTGAAGTGGAAATGAAAAGTGGACTGTGATGTTGGCCTCTGTTGGGCAGATCCATTGAGACAGAGAGGGGTGGTCCAGCCCCCCCTCCTGTTCTAGAATGGTATAACCCTCCCAGGGCTGGGCTAGCCGGGAGAGAATCCACAGACCTGTGGAGGACTGTAATAGAATGTAATTACTGCTGTCTACACAATCTTCACTCCCACATGACTTCGTATGAAGGATAGAAAAAGACAGAAGGTAGCGATCTCTGATCTCTGTAACACTCATGCACACACATTCACGGGACACCCTCTCGCTTATACACATACACTCCTACATACTGGAATGATACAGTACTATCTTTACTCTCTTTACTGCAACTCAGTATTCCTAAAATATTGCTTACTTTCCTTAATTTGGATGTTTTTTGTATGTATGTGGCCGCAAGGTTAGTGGAATTCAATAATAACATGACGTTACCGTAGACATCCTCTCATTTAAAACCAATGCTTCAAACCATGTGTCATTTATCATTTGTAAACGTTCTAATGCAGAGAGACTGTAACATGACTTCCACTCACAGAACTCTGTGAGACCTACACATTATAAGATCCCTGACCACAAAGCACTGACGCTCTGTCTCTCCGGAATACTATAACTTTACAATCAGGCATGTCTGCCTATTGTTAGCTATGGGCCCAGTGTATGGCTGAATCCCACAGGCCCTGTGAGGCCCAAGCTCTGAACCCTGAATACTCACTGACTTGTTTGATATCAATGGGTAAGTTCTTATAAAAGACTGCAAGGACTTTAAGGAATAGTATGAATATAATTGAAAAAGCACTTTGTGGCACATCATGTAGCCTTGACGATGTCAAGTGTTGTGCTGATCAATTGTGGGTGTAGGATGATAACAGTAACATGTTTTACTTCATTGTACAGCTGAGACAAGGGACTCAAAGTCTGATTTGAAGATCTTCCATCTTTGTGTCACACCTCAGCGCTATAAACTACGGGTCGTTTCCTGAAGTGAAGTCTGCATCGATGCAGACTTATTGAATGAGTGCGTAAAAGGCTCAAACTGCGTCTGCAAGATGGCCCTTCTGCACAAAGGAAGGTGTAGAAGGCAGTGGAGGATTTACCGGAGCTGCAGCCCTAACCCTTCCCAGTCACAGTAGAAACCTTCCTCCATGTGTCCTCTGGTCCACGTGAAGTCTTCTGTACTGCTAGTTCTGAGCCTTCATTAAAACATCCAATCTGGTTTTCTTGCCTTGTAGCCTGGCCTGTCTTGCTTGCCCTTGGATCGCCCTTTTGTACTGTTTTGGATTTCTGCTATTCAACCATATTTGGCTCCTATCTCACCCCTCTGAGTCGTGACAGTCACTCTCCCACACACACACACACATACTCACTCACTCTCTCTCACATACAGTACATACCCCCCCACACACACACACACATACACACGTGTTCACATACTGGCTCACAAATACACAGACGAGTATATTTGCTGCCATCCAGCATCATCAGGGTTCTTCAAATTCAGACATTTTCCAGTATCACATTTCTACATGGATGATTGGCTTGTCTCGAAGGCAAACGCTCTATCACACAGTTTCACTCAAAACAAAGACACATCAAAAGCCTATACTGTATACTTATCTCACGAGCTAATTGGCTCTCGTCTCGTTTGAAGTCCCTGTCATTGGACTTGAACACACTGTGATGTAATGGAGAGTCAAAGGCAGGATTGGTTTCGTAATAGATGGAGTCAGAACAGTGCTTGTCCTGTGTTAGCCCTCTTGGCAGGTAGGACAGGACTACGATGGTGGGGCGGTGACAATGTGGGGACAGGTCCAAGTCCTCTCATCTTGCGTTGAGATCCTTTTACTGTGCCAACTGTGTAGAAGGCAGTGTGGGTGTTTCAGAGCTGAATAATGGCTGATTCAGTGAACCTACTGATGGAGATGTCTGTATGAAGGGACATTCATATCCAGTCACGTCACCTTTTTTTCATTTTACAGAGATTTTTTAAAGTATTTTAACAAGTTCAAAAAGTGTAGTCTACTCTCCTCTCTAAGCTTCATGGCTTGTTTAGTCACTTTCATAGGAGTTCCACTTACATAGCAGGTACATAAACAGGACACATCCAGCCTTTGTAGCATTACTTTTTGAGTGGACATGGCTGTACCATAGCATCCTAGCTTATAGCAATAAAGCATCACAGCAGCTTGGCATCATAGCATAGAATTGATACAGAGTAGCATCATAGTGTAGCATTATAGCGTAGCATCATGCTGCAGCATCACATTGTAGCGTCACAGACGGATGGCCGTGTGACCTGCTTGTTCAACCTGGCTACAGAAGTCAGATTTTGTTGGGATGAGTCACACGGGTTAGTGAGCATGGGGGTTGTGGTGGTGGTGGGGAGGTCAACTCTTTTATGACTCCCAGTTATCAGCGTGGGTTGGTTGTGAGGGGTTAGGTTGCAAGGTTGGTGACAATGGAGGGGCTTGGTGGCACCATGGCATTGCCACCTGCTGACTGGTGAGAATCTAACCAAGACAGTCCAACATAGAGCAACCCAGCTAGTGGTCTCCTTGGAAACAGTTGGAATTCTAATTATTCTCTAATTATCTAAATGAGCTGAGATGGAAAACAGGAGAGAAGATGAGGAGTTTTGAAGCGGAGACTCAAGCTGTTTGCCTCAGAAGCTGCTTAACTTGATAGCTGGCTGGGCTGAAGGTTAGATTTGCTGCCGGGGTGGTGCAGTCGGGGGTCTGGTAATAATTAGGGAGAGGGAGATGAAGAGAAAGGCAAATAAGTGAGTGAGAGAGAGAGAGAGAGTTGAGGAGGGGAGGACAAGGTTAGGAGGGATAGGGAGGAAAGGGAGAGGAATGGTGGGAAAGATGTTAGATGAGTTGGAAAGGAGGATACAAACAGATCAGCCCTTCGGCAGTCTGAAGGCCACAGTCCCTCAGGGGACTAAATGGGAGGAAGCCTATAATTAAATGTCACAGCAAAAGGAGAGATGAGGGTGCAACTTTTTACCTGATATTGTAAACAGCTCCTATAGCCTGGACGATGTCCTTCCTCTAACCTGGTCACATGATCCAGCCTTGGGCCGATGCAATTGGCCCAGAGGTCCGGCTCCTTCTCCAAGTCACTCGTCTGTCTGTAAACTCTCTCTTCTTCTCCATTGCTGGGCCTGAGCGTTCCCTCTCTCTGTCATCACCTGCGTCTGGCGTCCAACCACAGTACAAGATGAGGCTCCATCATACATGCCTCTCCTTTGGCCTTCTGTTATTTGCGTTAAGTTGATTCAGTCATCCATTATTCAAAGCTGCGCTGCACTGTATTCTGTGGGACATGCTTGATTCTTGTATGGTAATCAGATAGAGCATGATGAATCAGCTGAAGCTTGGAGAGCCAACAGTCTTACTGTAGCTGATTCTCCTGGTTTAGACTCCTAATCCTCTGTTAGGCACGGAAGCTGTGCAAAACCAATTGTATTTACTTACACTGTCTTGCACCGACTTAGCGGTTAACTGTTGTGGGTGTAACAACATGAACATTTTTCTGAAGTGGATTTTGGTCACTTTACAATGTCCAGGAATTCGACAGTCTTCTGAGGGTATTTGTGAGTGGTCTGGAGGTATCTGGGGGTGCCTGGAAGCATGTGGGGGTGTCTGGGAGCATGTGGGGGTGTCTGGAGGTATCTGGGGTGTCTGGGAGCATGTGGGGGTGTCTGGAGGGTATCTGGGGGTGTCTGGGAGCTTTTGGGGGTGTCTGGAGGGTATCTGTAAGTATCAGGACATATTTAAGGGTATATTCGGGTATCTGGGGGTAATTATGTGGTGTCTGAGGGTGTCTGGGTCTCTCCTTTTTGGAGGTACAGGAATGTATTTACACAAAATTGTCTTTGTGTCCACAGTCTTTCCAGTTTCCTCTGGATGGAAGCTCGGTTTTCCGTGTGTCGTGGTCATAGTTCAGGGTTTCCTTGCTGACGTGGCAATGAATCATATTGGAGTGTGATGGTCTGTAGGCCTCCTCCTATAGGTGGGACCTTCAGGACTGTTGCCACAGCGAGAAAGAGTTTATTGACACCCGGCAGGAATAATGAAGACAGAGTGCATTCTGGGTAGGGAGCGATGGCCTTTTGGTTGGCATGACAGACACCTATAAATGGTGACACCCACACACATGCACATGCACGCACACTGACTTACCCACACAAGCACACACACACAACACACAGTTAAGTAGAGGTCAACTGACTGTATTTTAAGAACTAGTTTCATTGTTTTTCATGCGTGTTGACCAATTATCAAGACCAAGATGATCATTATATACCTACAAAACTTCCTGACCTCGTGTGCATGGATGCATGAACTCGTGTCTATGTGGGTGTGCATGGGTGGTTGTGTTTTTATGTGCATGTGTGTGTATGTGTATGTGCTTGTGTGTTCGTGTGTGTGTACAACAGAGAGACAGGTCAGACCATCACAACAGATGCATCATTACAGCACAGTGAGCTGAATCCTCCATGGGAACAGCCCTCGTATAGTTTCCCCTGCCCAGAGAGAAAGCAGCACCTGACCCCCATGGTATCACCTTGGTAACTGATGAGGATGCTCTTGTAACAAGAGCCAGGTTGGACTACAACCAAAGGATCATGGGAAATAACAACAATGTGCTAGTGAAACCTAATTTTACTGTAAATTACCACCTACGCATGCGGCCGATTGGTCGACCGATATAGTTAGATAAGTAATTAGCTGTGTGTTAAGCAAATGATGTTTGCTGTTTTCATGTTGTATGAGTGGCTGTGGTTACTCTTATTATTTGGTGTTGATCAAAAGCATTGGGATTTAATACTGAATACTCATTTAGCTGACTTTTGATTTACGAGCAAATGCTGGGACTGGAGCTATTACAGTACATTCAACAAGTCCTCGTTTTTGATGAATGACATTCCGCTGTGAAACTCAGTGTATTCAATCCCCACCTGTCTCTTGAAATGTGTTTCAGAAACCTAATTTGCGTTGGTTTGAATTTCTCTCAATTAGCTTTACCCTTCGTAGCAGTGCCAGGTCTGCAAGACAGTCAGTTTAGATCTACCACAGAAGAAGAATGGTTTGGACAGCGAGTGGCCAGAAGGTAGGAAGAGAGAGAGAGAGATGGGGAGGGAGAGAGATAGGGAGAGAGGGGGAGGGAGAGAGATAGGGAGAGAGGGGGCAAGAAAAAGGGAGTGCAAGACGGAAAGAGGCAGCGGGAGAGACAGAGAATGAGGAAGAGAGTGAACGTGAGAGAGAAAATCTGGGTAAGAGGGAGAGAATGAGAGAGACTTAATGGACTATAGATGATATATAGCATAATTAAAGTGATTGTTATTAAGCTGCTTAAGAGTCATTCTCAACACAGGGAGGCTTCGCTGTAAGAATATCTACATACACGGAGAATAATCGGACCATTTATCATCAGCTCCGATACTAAACTAACCCACAGAATTGAGCTTCAGGAATCTTCTGGAACTCCCACAGTCTGTTCTGTCGGACCTGCTGGATCTCTAAAGTGGCTGTGTAAGTGTGG
The DNA here is from genome assembly GCA_036571765.1 of Plecoglossus altivelis. Classification (NCBI taxonomy): domain Eukaryota; kingdom Metazoa; phylum Chordata; class Actinopteri; order Osmeriformes; family Plecoglossidae; genus Plecoglossus; species Plecoglossus altivelis. Next base: position 13,666,378 of record BROE01000005.1, read on the forward strand.
GTTCACTTAACCTTAACAGTGTGAGACAGTTGTGATGAAGTGTTAATAAGTTGTTAAAAGGCAGTCATGTGTAAGGTAGTATGGTGCAAGGATAGAGATATTCAACGTGACATGAACCATGCACATTCCCGGATTTATGACTCAATTCTGAAACTATGTAGCATTTCTCAATTGATAAATACCTCTTCAGATACCTTTGTACACTTCCTAATGCAGACTGTGTGCTCTGACAGCTACCAGCATCACGTCTGTCAACAGAGTGAAGTCTGAGTTAGTCTCCGTCTAGCCTGCCCAACCCAGGGCAGCCGTCCAGACGCCACCTTGAGCCTGTCATTAAAAGCCAGTGTCTGGATATTAAGATGATTAGGACTAATGCATCAGTATCACCCAGTAAGTAGAAATAGCATTTGGCTACATGATCTGGTCTGCCCTCTAATCTGTCTGGCGGACTTTGGTTTCCTAAATGAAGGTTAAGTGTTTAACACAAATGATGTTGGCCTGGTATCTGAGGAGACGGTGCAGTGTGTGTGTGTGATTAGATGGGACGCCAATGGATACTGATCCAAAGGTGAGCGATTCTTTTGTCATGTGTGTGTGCCGAAGTGCGTGTTCTTGTGTGTGTGTGTGTGTGTACTTGCTCGTGTGTATGTGTTTCTGCTGTGTGAGTGTGTGCATATGCGTGTGTGTGTCATTTGGAGGTCTCATGTCCACTAGTGTTGGAGGTAGAAGCCAAGGTGACCTGTGTTGTAGATCACTGGCAGAACAACTGTTTAGGGACCAGGGCCTGTCTGCTTGACTGAGTCTCATTTTTCTCCATTTAGACGTCCTCGCTCCCTACCTTCTCCTCCCCCTCCCCTACTCCTCTTCCCCCTCCTCCTGCTACCCTACCCAACCTCCCCCTCCTCCTAATGCTTCCCCATGTCTCTGCCTCATCCTTCCTCACCCCTTGTCCACCTCCCCCTCCTACCCTCCTCCTCCCCTTCATCCTGTTTCTCTGCCTTGTCCTCCAGACCCCCCCCCCTCCTCTTTTCTCACCTGTTATTGAAACCCGTCCACTTGAGTGGACTCTGCCCAGCAGAGACCTGGGGTGTAAAAGCTCTTTCTCAGCAGACCCCATGCCAGAGGCATGTCCTGTTAGTGTCATCAGCTACACAGAGCCTCCCTCAGCATCTTGGGAGGGAAGGGAACAGAAGGACGTATGGGAGAGATGAATGGAGAGAGAAAGGGAACGAAAGAAAAAGAGAGGAGAGAAAGAGAAAGGTAGATGTGGAACAGTAGAAGTAGAAGATTAATAATACACCAAATGCTTTATGTGTGCAGTGTGGATATCTTTGTCTATATATCGTAAGGACTATTGCCCAGAGCTACAGTATTGGGTGAGTGTGTGTGTGTGGTCTTGAGTGAAACCAGGCAGTGTAGGTAGGTACAGGTTAGCATTTGTGGCTTGCACAGTGATACAGTGACGTGTGCGAGAGGGAGAGATTTGGTGTCACTGACCACCTGTGTGTTCGTGCAGTTCAACATCCTCCTCTCTGTCTCTGTAGTTCTCTCTACTCCCTCTCCTGCGTTCTCTCTACTCTCTCTCATTCTGTTTTCCTCTCCTCTCTCTCTTTCTCTCTCTTTGGAAGTCTCTCGCTCTTCATCTCTCTTTCCTCTCCTGCTTGGTTCCCTACTGTATAATCAGTGCAGTCCACAGAGGAGTAGGAAGAGGTGGATGGTGATGAATAGATACATTACGTTGCAACCACTGTGACTCATCCAGGCTGTTATTGTTTTTTTTAGTTTGGCCATAGACTGATAGAACTGAAACACTCCCTCCCTCCCTCCCTCCCCTCCCTCCCTTCCCCTCCCTCCCTCCCTCCTCCTCTCCTCCTCCTCCCTCCCCTCCCTCCCTCCCTCCCTCCTCCTCCCTCCCTTTCCGTCACCCCCCTCTCCCGCCGCTCCCTCTCTTCCTCGCTGATAATGCCAGAGTCGCTCTAGACCAGAGCTCCTTCCAGGGGCTCAGCTCTGATTACACCTTAGCAGGAGATGATTCTTTAGCACTGCTGCTCACCAAGCAGCATCTGCTGGAAGGTCACACACATGCGTACGCAGATCCGCACACACACACCCTGGCGCCCGCCAGAGCGCGTACACTCGCGCTTGCATCCAGTACACACACACACACCCTCTCACTGGGCCAATGAAATAGAGCACCTTGAACAAGTGAAGGCTTTAGGGGAGCATATGGTGAAAGAGCTGCTAATGAAGGAAATCTGTTTAATCCAAACATGATGAGTTGTTTGTTTCTGACCTCACCCTGTGTTTCCAAGACATTAGCATAAACTGTGTGTGTATGGCTGTATATGCACGTGTGTCTGCAGCACAGTTTCCTGCAGCAATATCTACCTTTTGCATCATTATATATCAGAGGCTGATTCAGAGGCAGATTCTGACCTTTGCTGTTGCCATGCTCAATTTCACACAATTACAGGCTATCTCCTCCATGCTAAATTGAACAGAAATGTATTGAATGGCTTGTTTACATGATTATTTGTCTGCCATTACGTCCTGGATGTGCAGCTCCCAAACAGCAGACATCAGCGTTCACTTCAGTGCCAGCCTCTCTCTCTCCCCCTGTCCCTGCTCTCTCTCTCTCCTCCCTCTGGCTTTCCCCTTCCTCCTCCCCCTTTACCTTCTCACACCCCTATCCCTCTGTCCTCCCTCCTTCCTTCCATCTCCACACCCCCTCACCTCAGCCAGTCCTGTGTCAGTTCGCTGTCAGCATGGTAGGAGGCGCAAGCCCGCCTTTATTCTGGTATTGATCTGCTGACCAGCCTGCCTAAACCCAGAAGGGAGGCACCTGATAGCTGTGGGTGGGGGGGTGGGGGAGGGAGGCAGGAGGGAGGGGTAGAGAGAAGAAGAGGGAGGGAGTGGTGGAACGAGTGGGCGGGGGAGTTTGGTTTGAGGAATACAAGAAAGATTGTTAGGGTGCAAGGAGGACAGAGAGAGAGGGAGCGAGAGAGAGAGAGAGAGAGAGAGAGAAAGAGAGAGAGAGGAGAAGAGAGAGGGTTTGGGTTTGAGGATAAGTTGGCATGTAGAGAGAGATAGAGGGAGACAGACAGAGAAGGGGTCTTCAGAGAGATAGGGAAGAACATGCGAGATTGAAAGGTGGCTAAGTGTGTTGAAGATGCTATCAGAGAACACTCAGTGTGTCAGGGTTGTGCAACTGCTTTGATAGAGGGCCATGTCCTTCTGATGATCAAAGCAGGGTGCGACAAAGGTTGGGACGCTGTCTTTATCCGCACGTTCGCTGGATGTTGGGACATGTTAATTGGAAGCACTCCTCTCCTCTCTTATCGCATGCCCCCGCATTCACATCAGCCTTTGTTCCTTCTCTCCATATTGAGCTTCTCTCCCCCTCCCCTTTTCATCCCTCCATCTCATGAGCTGAGCTTCATCTATCAATCCATCCTTACATCCATCTTCTCCCGCCCTCCCTCCATTTATTTCTCCATCAATCCATTCTTCCATTGATCCATTCCAACCCTCCCTCCTTCCATCCCTCCTTCCATCCCTCCTTTACAGACCACTCAAGAGCCTCTGCCGAGGAACCTCTTCCCCTCTAACGTCCACCAGAGAATGTGATGTTGGAGGCATTAGCATATGAATCCAGAGATGTCTGTGTGACTGCATGTCCCTCTGCAGCAGCCAAGGCACTGAAGCTTTCTGAGGCAGGGAGTCCTGCTGTGTTTATTAGCTGCTCTCTGAGGTTCCCGGAAGGGATTAGACTTCCTAGAAAGCCTCCCTTCATGCTGCCATCAAAACCCTGGCGTTGCTGTTATCATCAGCGACTAAGGCACAGTGTGCAGACAGTGTGAACGTGGTCTGGTGTTAGTGTGTGCGTGGGTGTGGGTGCGTACTGGATGTGTCTGTGTGTGTGTGTGTGTGCGCTCGCATTGTAGTAGGTTTGTTTGAGTGTCCTCGTGAGGTGAAGAGGTTGGAGGGAGGGGGTGAGAGTGTCGGGGGTGGAAGAGGGGGGGGGGGGGGGGTCTAATACAGCTTGGCTGAAAGGGTTGTTGTGTCAGGGTTAGCATGAAGGACTCTTCAGGTCACCCTAGGCCACTGTGACCATAATACATTTCACAGTACAGTTTAATTAATTTAGCAGATGATTTAATCTGAGGCAACACTCAAATTGGGCAGAAGATCAAGGATCTCAGTTCAAGTATCTCAGTTCACCGAAGGCCTCTGAGACAATGACAGGTAGCTCATCTCTCTGCCCTTCAAACTGTGGCTGCTGCAGGGAAGGAGACGTGAATATGCAGTTCTTTGTGCTTGTTCCTGACTGTGGTGGCGTGTGTGTGTTGGTGTCTGCACAACTGTCAATCATCCATGCCTGACTAGACACTGTTAAGCGAGAGACAGAAAGAGAGGAGAGACTGAGAGGGATACAGGTGGAGAAAGAGGGATGGGAAGAAACCAGAGAGAGAGAGAGAGAGCGAGAGAGAGAGAGAGAGAGAGAGAGAGAGAGAGAGAGAGAGAGAGAAGCAGAATGTAAAAGAGATGCTAACTGCGCAGCCCAAGATGGTGCACATAAACCCCTTCTTCTAATGCATCCTGGCTGGATGTGAACATGCCACATCTGACACCAATCTCAGGGTGAGAGGTGTGGTTTTGGGTGTCTGGTTAAAGTACAATTGATGAAAATGTTTACACTAAAAAGTGTCAAAAGAGATTCTACATGCACCCCCCCATGAACGATCTTCTGATCATCGACAGAAAACCCCTAAAAAATAAAAAGCTAATCATTTGTTTTTCTTCTGGCTTGTCAGTGAGATAAACTTCTCCTCCCCAGGTCATTCACACTAAGACCTTTTTATTGTCCTCCTCCCACCCCCCTACGCCTTATCTCCCCCTCCTTCTCCCCCAACACCCCCCCTTCTCTCCCTCCCCCTCATCTCCCTACTCTCTAACTCTGAGACTATTTCAGTGGGCTCTTAAACACAGCTATCATCTCCCTGTTAGATCCGCCTCTGCAGATTTCCATTATAGATAAACCTCACATGAATATACTTTACACACTTACACACTTTTACATACGCTTTGCAGTTTGCTGTCTGATGAAGCTGTATTGATTTAGGCTGAAGAAGAGAACAAGAAAGTAGAGATGGAAGGAAAGAGAAAGAGAGGGGGAGCATAAAAGAGAGATAGAAGAGATTGTGTGACTGAGAGAGAAAAAGAGAGATAGGCAAAGAGGGAGGGAATTAAGGAGAGACTGAGTTTGGGAGAGATGAACTAGTTGAACGGAAGGAAAATTAGATGGTCTTCTAATTTCTCCTCTAATCCCCTCCGACAGGTCATCCAATCACAGCCCATGGTCTGCGCTGCTTTTTGGGAGTGACAGCACCAATAAAGAGGCAGGAGAGACAGTGATTAATCCCTGAGGTAACGTCACTAACCATTTATTTATCTAGAAATTATCGTCCTGAGAGTTTGTGGGCGGGGTGAATAAAGCCTCTGGGAGACGGAGGGAGGGAAGAGGAGGCTTAATAGACTTTACTTACTTTCACCTGAGTAAGATATTTGTGTGGGGAGGGCGCACTGGGCATGGAAACGTGTGTTGACACGAGTAAGCAGTCCAGTTAAATGATTATGTAGTTCAATACGGCTTGTGTGTGTGGAAGTACAATACAGCTTTGTGTGTGTGTGCGTTTGCGTGTCTACTACACAATGTAGCATGCCCATGTGGATGTGTGTTCAAACTATTACAGTGTAGCGTGCCTGTGTGCGCGCGTGCGTGTGTGTGTGCGCGCGTGCGTGAGAGTGTGTGTGTGTGTGTGTGTGTGTGTGGAGCACCTTGCAGCACAGTCAGCTGAGGGCATTAGCGTAGCTCCTGTCTAGATCCCTGCTGGGTTCGTATTGATGTTTGATCACAGAGACTCAAACTCACAAATTAGATGGATTTTCTGCCTCTCTGTTATTAATTCGAAGATTTCTCTCGTTTCTGGGCAGAGGCAGGAATTAGCGTTTTCATGGCTGAGTTGACAGACAGCGTTTGTGTTTGATGTTTTGGCAGACGGGCTGGACTACTGGGGTGTGTGTCGGAGAGTCGGAGCGAACCCTGTTAGAACGCTCACGTCTGTGAAATCACAGACAAAAACACCCAGCCTGAGATCAGGAGGAGAGGAATTAGCTGTGACTGATCCCAGCATCAGGGCACAGTGGAGGGGGGGACGTCTGCTATGGGGGTTTGGCAGCCTCTTGGTCTGTGGTGTGTGTGTGTGTGTGTGTTTAAGTGTGTGCCTGAGAGTAGATGTGTGTGTACTTTATGCCTAGTTGCCCCTGTGACGTTTATGCCAGAGTGTATGTGTGTGTTTGTGGTAAGTACAGTAAATGTGCATGTCTGAGAGTTGGCATAAGTGTGTAGTGTGAGTGTGTAGGAATGCATGCACTGGCTGTTTAGAGCATCTGAACGTATGTGTGTGTGTTAAAGTGAGTACCCTGTATGCCTGAGCGTGTGTGCGTGTGTCTGAGCATGTGTGCGTGTGTCTGAGCATGTGTGCGCGTCTGGGAGTGTGTATGTGAACATCAGGTTGGACTGATGATCTCTCTGTGTTAATAGCCCCAGTCAGTGATTCACCATCAAGTAGCTGCCTGCTAACATGATCCATATTCATCCATCCTCATTACTGGGGTGGAGATGAGCTCGCAGCTCCTCGCTGAATAGCGAACCACCCTGGAGTCAGAGAACACGAATAGAGAGACAGATCCCAACAAAATGTTCCGCAAGGAACCCAAATATCACCATTATTAATGTACTATGGAACATTCATCTACAAGATAAAACTGTCTGGTTGTCAGATTCTCGTGTAACTGAAATTAAATGAATGGCTACAACCGTAAAATATCCGTTTTGACAGGTTTGGTTTGGTGACATTTTGAGAGCTAGGATGGAGAAGGAAGTGAAAGGTAGTAGTTGTGTTGAGGGGCACAAGTGCTTTAGGGGATTGAATGGAGGGAGGGAGGGACAGAAAGGTGGTTGGGAGGGAGAGAAGAGAGAGGGAAGAGAGAGGGAAGAGAGAGGGACAAGAGAGGGACGAGAGAGGGACGAGACAGGGAAGAGAGAGGGAAGAGAGAGGGAAAAGAGAGGGAAGAGAGAGAGGGAAGAGAGAAGGAAGAGAGAGGGAAGAGAGAGAGGGAAGAGAGAGGGATGAGAGAGGTACAAGAGAGGGAAGAGAGAGGGAAGACAGTGGGACGAGAGAGGGATGAGAGAGGGACAAGAGGTAAGAGAGAGGCAAGAGAGAGGGACACGAGAGGGACAAGAGAGGGATGAGAGAGGGATGAGAGAGGGACAAGAGAGGGAAGAGAGAGGGAAGAGAGAGGGACCAGAGGAGGACCAGTGGAAAGGAGCTGCATATGCCACCTGTTCTTTGTCTCCCTCTGCAGCCAGTTGAGGCATCTGAGTGACAGAGTTAGACACACACACACAGAGTTGAATTCATCACGCTGCTGGCCTGCAGCCAGGTGAAAACACCCCTGCGGACCTATCAGACACGCCCCCACAAGCCTGTCACACTCATGTCAGAGGCTAGGGAAGGTGGGGAACAAGGAATCATAAATCTACTGGTGTGTGTGTGTGTGCGTCTGTGGAAAGTGTGTGGGTGGTTGTGAAAATGCATGATTGAGTGTATGTGTCTCTATGAGAAATTGCGTAATTGTAAACCCAAAGTCCACATCCCATTATCCTCGTCCTCTCCTCTTCATTCTCTCATCTTACTCATCCCATCTTCCGTCTCCCTCTGTCACCCTCCTCTTGCTGTCTGTCCACAAGAGAGGGGATGATGTTCACTGGAGCTGTCCTACACCCCAGAGGGAGATAGGGTCATGGGTCAGCTCTTCGTGTTGCCCTCCCCCTCCTCCCCCTTTTCTCTCATTCATTTTCTTGGACTTCATCGTTTGTGGATCACCCCTGTGGTGGCATCCTCCGCCCTCCCCACATTCCTCCACCTTCGTTTCCCTGAGAGGCAAAGGGGGAGGTTGGCAGATCAGATTAGGGGGCAGTCCCCGAGAGAGCAGTGGAGGGAGGAGAGGGGAGGATGTATGAGTAGAGAACAGGAAGGGAGGAGAAGGGAGTGGAGGAGAGGGGAGGATATATGAGGAGCGGACATGAGGAGAGGGTAGAGGATGAGAGGGGAAGATATATTGACTAGGGCAGAGGAGGGGAATGGAGGATAGGAGAGTGGGAGGGGATAAGAGAGCGAAAGAGTTAGTCCTCCTCTGCTGGCTTCGGAGGTTCTGAAGAAACAAAGATGGCCGCCTCATCTATCAGAGGGGGAATAAATAGAGCTGTTTTACGACTCCACCGCAAAGCCTCCACATCACCCAAACGAGCCTCTCTGACATTCCTCCCTAGAGCAAGCCCTCTCACATTCCCTCACACAACAGCACCTCCCTCCCCAGACTCTCAGAAAAAAAAGAAAAAGCTGAGTAGTTTATATGAGCCTGCATGCCCTCACATAAACTAACAGACTACATTCTTGATCCAACTAAAGATTATGTTACTATCTCCTAGCCTCGTCAGTTATATAACAGTCAGTTTTAACACTACATTTACAAGCAAAAGTGGGCATAGTTATCAGTGAATGTATTCTGCAAGCACCTTTACGCCAAACTCATTCATGCTCAATGGCAAGCTAAATTGTTAGGTGGTTAACTACAGTATGTTTCTTTCTAACTATGTGGCTGACTGACTGCAATGGGTGGCTTAGTGGCAAGCCAAATAGGTGGCTAGCTAACTTGGGAGCTAGNGGAGAGACAGTTAATGATCTACAGTAGGGTAATATTAGAAACCCTGGCAGATGGAATATTCATGTTTCAAACTGCCAACTTGGTTACTGCCACAAAGCCCGAATACATGTATCTGTTAATGCATTGTTCCCTTCCTAAACACATCAATACACACATGCACACATATTCACACATACTCACACACACATACACACCACCATACACACATGCACACATACTCACACACACATACACACCACCATACACACATGTACACATACTCACACACACATACACACCACCATACACACATGCACACATACTCACACACACCTACACACCACCATACACACATGTACACGAGCTCACAGCAGAGAGGCATTGTGTGCCCCAGACTTGATTGAGTAAACTCTGCAGGTAGATTAGCACTACCAACTATAGACAGCACATTGGACAGATTGGTAGAGAGAGAAAGGGAGCAGGGGGTGAGGAAGGAAAGGAGAGAAGCAGGTAGTTAGAGAAAGAGTGTGGGAAAGAGTGAGG
>BROE01000005.1:13679180-13694354 GCA_036571765.1 Plecoglossus altivelis
GTTCCTGTATATCCAGACACTCCAGTGTATGTGTGTGTGTGTGTGTGTGTGTGTGTGTGTGCGCGCGTGCAAGTGTGTGCGAGAATCTGTGTGTGCATCTGTGTGTGTGTCTGTGTGTGTCTGTGTGTTGATGGGGAACATCTGGAACGATGCTACAGAATTGGTTAAGGACTCTAAGAGATGGGGATCAGAGATGTCCGGAATAAGTTCTTTCGTGTTCATGAATATAAAAGTGTGTGTGTTTTCAAAGGGGAATTTTCAAACAAGTATTCCTTGAGTTTTCTGTCTTGTGAGAAGCTAGATAAGGTTGGCTTTAATTGAATTGATAAAGAGCGTTCATTTCCTCCTGGGCTGGGTGACTCAGACTGGGACACAATTACCCTGAGACTCTAACAGTCGCCCGGCCCACTGACATTCACAGAGATGCATAATCTCATTTAAGGTTTGACAGTTCAGCCGAACCGATTCACAGAGTTGGAGGGAGAGAGAGCTCAGAGTAAGAAAGAAAGAGAGAGAGAGAAACAGAGAGAGAAAGAGATGGAGAGAGAGAGATGGAGAGGGAGAGAAGAAAAGATGGAGTGAGGCTGTTGAAAAAAGAAAGAGAGAGTATTGAGGCTGAAAAGGAGACAAGGAGAGAGACAGAAAAAACATGGAGAAAGAGAAAAAAGATGTTCCTTTCCAAAGTGGGTCCTAACACAGGGATATGAGAGTGGTTTGAGTGGCAGAAGTGTGTGTCCTGAATGAGGCCAGGCAGATAACTCCCTTCCTGTGTTGGGGAAGATATCACATTAACAGCTTAATTGTGGCTAGTGTGTAATTACTATGTCAGAGAGGCCCGCACAGGTGGGAGCAGCGCCCAGTCATCGATTTGATGTAATTCAGAACCGTCGCTAATGGCAACTCCACCTCAGCGCATCACTTCTTGTGGCCGTCCTACCACCCCCAGGAGCGGGCCTTGACTCGCCGCCGGGGAGTGAATGGGTGTCTAATAGTGTGCATGCTGGTTTGTGTGTGTGGTGTGTGGTGGGTGGGTGTGTTGGTTTGCAGATGTGCTAATTTGGAAGAATGTGTGTGGATGTACATGTATATGCGTGTCCACAGCACTAGCCCTGTGTGTGCGTGTGCCCTGGTTTTTGTGTGAACGGCAACGTGAGGACATGTTTATGAGCTCAGGGGAAAGGCTCCATATTTAGTGTGTTGGGATCGATACGTGACTGTGGTCTCCTGAGATTTACAGGACAACTGCTAAATACAGCTTGGCTACCTAAATCTCCCCCGATGACCACAGTACTTCCTGTTGGTGGCCCAGCTAGAACCTTAATGGCATGGAAATAGTCTTGAAGGGAACTGAACAAGGTTCAAACTGGGACAAACTGTCATTTTCAGCTCTTCGGCAGCTTTCTCTCTCTAGAAGATGAGGAACTGGAAGTGGCTGATCTGATCATTTCCCACTAAAGATGGTCTTAGAACAGCTCTATTCAGGCGAAGGCCAACCATACATACAATCATTGGGCTGGTTATAGATCAGTTATTAATGAGAAGGCACAATTCTAAACAGGCCAACCATATGTACCAACTGAAGGATGATTATACATATAATTTATAGTCTTATCCCAGATCAGTTGTTCCTGTGAGAGAACAGGCCCCAGCTGAGAAAGCTTCTGTTCCTGGTCACCCTGCATCCTCAGCAGCCTGACTTCAACATTCTCCCAGTCGACATCTCTTCCTGTTTCCTCTTCTTCCCAGAGTGAATCTGGGGCCTGCAGGCGCGTCTGCGCTCTCTGTTTGTGTAAATAGTCTTAGGAGTCATTACACACACAGATGGTTCCTCTCTGGTGACAGTGTTAACTAAAAGGCCGCATCTATGAATTTTAGCTGCCTCATACAACATGGCTACATTTGTTGAAAAAAGCAAGTCTCTCCTGCACGAGTGGTTTATGCAGTTTGCAAACCTATCCTGGGACAATCTTCGATCCGTATGTGTCACACGACAACGTTTGTATTCATACATTAATATTTATACATATATAGCTAGATATTATTTTAAATGGCTGCCTTAGAAATGATGGCTGCCTTAGTCAACCTCAACAGTTTTCTTTTTATTTATTGTCAATAGGAACTTGCTTCAGCTGTAATCATGTAGTGGATGCCCACACTTACACACCGACACTACACCTATGAGGAGCTGTTAATGTGACTGTTTTAGATGAGCCCTTCACATCATGAACTGTTCCCGTGACTAACACCAAAATGCGTGTGTGTTTTCCTGGCTAGAAGCCTCATTGGGTGACTCACAGACTCTCTTAACATCCATTAGGGCCAGACTGGCAGCACGGTCAGTGTACCGCATGGTCAGAGTATGTGAACAGACCAGCAGCATGTCAACCACAGCACTGTGACAACCACAGCTCTCACTGTGACAACCACAGCTCTCACTGTGACAACCACAGCTCTCACTGTGACAACTACAGCTCTCACTGTGACAACCACAGCACCGTGACAACAGTTTTCACTATGACAACCACAGCACCTTGACAACCACAGCACCGTGGCTACTGCAGCTCTCACGGTAACAACCACAGCACTGTGAAACCTCCTCATTTCTCTCCCTCTTTTGCAGTATTAACAAGCTAGGGTTACCACATTATATTTTATTTAATTGCGCTCCCAAACATCTTGTCCAGGCTGTTGCTTTGTGAGCATCAGCCTGCTTTGTTGTGGTCCATGTTAAATACAGGCAGAAGGTCCATTAGACTCTGGGTCCCCAGAATGGGATAAAAACTGTGTTTAACCAGATGGACAGAGGACACATAAGACTATATGATGTGACCATATCAGGGCTCTGCTTCAGACGGACGGACACACGTTCACAAACACATGACATGCACTTGACAGACAGATACATAAACACACGGGGACACACCCATGTACACACATGAACACATGACACACAGCTGAACACCACCATACCGTGTTTTCATATGGTTTCATAGGTACACTGACACATACCAAGACACCCACACACACGGTCACACATAAACGCACAAATAAATCCACGCACACACACAGCCTACATTACCCAAAGTGACAGGTTACAGTACATTGACTGTCCTCGGACTACTCTGCAGGCCGTAGGTGCCAGGCGTTCAGGTGGTTGAAATGTAGTTATCCCCAAAATAACACCAGCCTGCCTCCAATTGTTCTGACTGCTGTGAAGCAGGCGAATGGTGGCCAGAAAGCTAGACTTGTCTGAGATATTACATGTGGCAGAACAATTTACATCTGCAGCTCTGAAGCCCCATCCAGTCTCGCATTTAATTTTCACTTATGATTGGAGAAGATTTTTCTGAGACCAGCTGCACAGTCATTTATGTCAGACCAGCTCTAACATAACTGGCATTCTCCCTCTGAGTAATCAAGTAAACACACACAGACACACATAAACACACACAGACACACACCCACCTGACTTCTTTGCCCATGAGAAAGTCCCTCTGCGTCTCCTGTCTCCTGATGCAAGGTCTTCCTCATGTCAGAGCTGCTGACTGGGCGAAACACCTCATGTCAGGTGTTGCTTATTAGGAAGAGGAGCTACAAGGAACAACAATGGATCCATCTGGATGGGTTGCACACATGCACACAAACACACAAACATGCACACACACACACTTTGGTGCGGACAGGCAGCTAGTGTGGCAGAGGTACAGGAGGCAGCAGAGACAGCATCTCATTACCCACTAAATAGCAGCAGATTAATTACAATGACAATGACAGATGGCTGTTTAGCAGTTCATTGAGACTAGGCCTGGGGACACAGGTAGACGCCCACACCTTGCTGTTTATGATGCATCATACATCATGATACTGTGGAATGCCACTCCTGGGTGGAGACAGGAAGGGGTTTGTATTAAGCCCAGGTGGAAACAGGAAGGGGTTTGTGTTAGGCCCAGGTGGAGACAGTATGTAGTTAGTGTCAGGCCCAAGTGGAGATAGTAAGTGGTTTGTGTTAGGCCCAAGTGGAAACAGGAAGAGGAATTTGTCAGACCTTGGTGGAGGCAGGAAGTGATGATGAGGTCGGGAGAGGAGAATGAGAGGTTGAGGAGGAAAAGGAGTGAGCTTTGGCATGCATACTGTATATTAACCAAACCGGAGACATCTCTGACTGGATGCGTATGTTTGGATCATAGCTCTCTGTGTAGTGTGAACAAATGTATCCTTTGTCAAGCCACAAACACGATCCTGAGATAACTAGCTGAAACACAAACCAACTCTGTCATAATGAAAGCTAGTCAACATCCTGCCTACAGGCAGAAACACTTCGATCCTCCTGAAGCAGATGTCCTTGTTAGCAGACCAACAGACTTCCAACACAGCAAGTAAAAAAACAAAGCTTGAAAATACTAAAATTCATTATATTCACATTGATTCCCTCCCACCAGATACAAAGCCATTACAAGCAACAGATAATATGATTTTCTTTACAGAGAACCTACATTACTCATTTCCCAGCAAGGGGCCCTGGTACAGGTGGGCTAGTGGGTTATTATCACACCTTAAAGTACCTCTAATTATATTCATCTGTCTTCATGTAAGTGCACCACTGCAGTCGGCTAGATTATGATTACGGTTATAACTTGCTCCTGGTACTCTATCACCTTGTATAGGAGCTACATGCCTCTGAGCTGTCTAAGTAAAGGATGAAGTAAGGAGGCGGGTGACGGTGGGCAACAGCGGGGATACAAGGGGGTGGGAATGGGGGGTAGGGATGAGAGTTAGAGATGAGGGAGTGCAAGGGGGTGGGAATGGGGGGTAGGGATGAGGGTTAGAGATGAGGGAGCGCAAGGGGGTGGGAATGGGGGGTAGGGATGATGGTTAGAGATGAGGGAGTGCGACGGAGTGGGAGAGAGAAGGATGAGGGGTGGGGATGAGGGTATGTGAGGGGTGGGGGTGAGGGGGTGGGGATTAGGGGTTGTGAGGGGTGAGGATGAGGATGTGTGGATGAGGGGGTGTAAGGGGTGAGAATGAGGGGGTGAGGATGAGGGGGTGTAAGGGGTGAGGATGAGGGGGTGTGAAGGGTGAAGATGAGGGGATGAGGATGAGGGGGTGTGAGGGGTGAGGATGAGGGGGTGTAAGGGGTGAGGATGAGGGGGTGTGAGGGGTGAGGATGAGGGGATAAGGATGAGGGGGTGTGAAGGGTGAGGATGAGGGGATGAGGATTAGGGGGTGTGAGGGGTGAGGATGAGGGGGTGTGAGGAGTGAGGATGAGGGGATGAGGATGAGGGGGTGTGACGGGTGGGGAAACTTCATCAGGCGCTCACCTGCATTTCCCAGCCTCCTGTATGAGAGGAGAACTGACTTCCCCGTTCAGCACTTGTGTCTGGCCCCTGACTTCCTCCTGAGTGCTCAATCTCATTGTGTGTACAGAGGTCAGGCAGGAGAACTACAAGGTTCTCTTTTGTCCCCTTCTGTATCTGTAGACTGCTGAAAAACTTGGCTTTGTACAAGGACACTCAATTCCATGAAATAATCCACACCTGCTCCCATAAGCGCTAAATGCTTTGTCATTTTCTAGATTTGAGGTTGCCAGGTTTACTGAAATTATACAGTTGGGTAAACTCAGTTGTCAGAATGAATACAGCAGTCCCTTCAGATTTCTATTTTTGCAGCGCTTTGTTTATAAGAGGTTTAGTGGCAGTATGTCAGTAGGTTTAATAAAATGTCAGATGTCTGATTAAGATGTTTTATTGAAGTTCTGGGATTTTCATTTGTACTTTATTAAAAGGTAGCTGGTTCAGTGGCAGTTGATCAGAAATTGGGAATTCAGAGGTAGTCCTTGACTCCATAGTTGCAATAAATGACTCCTGAACGATTCAGAGGCAGTTGACTCGGAGGCGATCCTGGGCTCCAGAATAATTCAGAGCTACATTATTCAACTGTAGTAGATTGAGATGGCGAAATAGACTCCTGAATGATTCAGATGTAGTTGACTCTGATGTAGTCCTGGTCCCCCGAATGATTCAGAGTTAGCCCGAGGACAAAGTTTGTACTGCTTCCAGGGCAACAGAGCTTCAGGAAGGAGGCTGCTGCCTTCTGATGGTGTCTCTCTTCATCAGGCATCACCACCTGTGCTCTGTAAACGAAAAACAACAGGAGTGTGAGGAGCCAGAGAGCGGGGAGATTAGCCACGTACCCGATAGACGGTTGAAACGAAGGGGGCTGTTTGAAGGTATATTTGTCGGTAATTAGACTTCTGCACAGTGTCCCACCTGCTCAATCATAATGCGGATGACATCTTCTTCCTACTTCTCTTCCCCGCAAGCAGAGGAATGCGCGCTGCGTGGATGAAAGTGATTATTGACTTTGATCAGTTGTAGCAGTGGGGCGTGCATTCCCGTCTGGTTCACAGTTTCTGTCTGGGGATGGACGGTTAGCATGTAAGATGGTGGAAAACCTTTTGAAGACCCAGAGGGTCAGAGAGAGACAAAGAGAGACAAGAAAGGAGGCAGAGAGAGACCGAGAGATGCAGAGCAACTGAGAGACACAGATAAGGACACAGAGCGACTGAGAGACACAGACAAGGACACAGAGCGATGGAGAGACACAGACAAGGACACAGAGCAACTGAAAGACACAGACAAGGACACAGAAACACAAAGAATGAAACCAAGAGGCAGGCACCTGGGTCCAGAGGCAGATCAAGACTCAAGCAGAGCTGGAGATGCTTCCAGAGAGAACTGTACTAGGCCTACTGCATGTCTGAGTCATCTCTGCTGACATTCATAGCTTTCTCCGAGGTCAGTAGCTTTTCACGTAGAGCACTGATGTAAATTGGGCTTTCTTATTCTCTTTTTCTGAGTCTCTCTCTCTCTCTCTCTCTCTCTCTCTCTCGCAATCTCTCCATCAGTTGCACTAGTCCTATTGGCTTTCTATTTCACTTGCCTTACTTCTAAAGAAGCTGTTGTTGTCTATTCAGCACAGACGGAGGCGAGTGCTTTCTCTGCAAGGCCACAGTGAAAGAGCCAGGTCAGGGAGAAAGAGAGGTGGGTGGAGCAGAGGAGAGAGCAGAGCAGCATTTTAGAACAGGAAGCACGGCTCCTCCACCATCCTCGTTCCCAGAAGGCGTACGTCACCTGGAGAAGAATCGCAATCAAAATGTTCCCAGTAACACATGCGCTGTCAACACCATTCTTGTTTGTCGTTTCCTTTTTGTTGAGGATTGTCTATCAGGAAGATTATTGATCTGCAGGGCTGGTTGTTTGCAGCATGTGCATGTGTGCAAGTTTGTCTTTGGAGTATGTGTACTGGTTTCCACTTGACTTAAAGCCTATCGACTCTCCCACTCTCTCCTCAATCAACACATCCATCTGTCACTTCATTACAGCTCGTCAGGGCAGTCTTACTTCTGCTTGTCTTTGTTATTACATACGCTCACATATGCGACTGGTAACAGTGCCTGTTCTCAACTTTAGATTTGAGTGGGTGTTACTATTACTGTGTGTTTATGTGTGTCCTTGTGTGTGTGTGTTACCGTGTGTATGTGTGTGTGCACTTGTATGTGTGTGTGCATGTGTATGGGAAAATGCTTGAATGTTGTAGAGGTCCATGACCGGATGACCTGCGGACTAAGGAGCAGGACAGAGAAGACCATGAGATGCCCAGAGCATTATCCCACTGCTGGTCTATCAGAGCGTGTATTCAGCACAGCCTGTCCCAGAGCACAGCGTGTCCCAGAACACAGCCTGTCCCAGAGCACAGCCAGGTGTCCCAGAGCACAGCCAGGTGTCCCAGAGCACAGCCAGGTGTCCCAGAGCACAGCTGGGTGTCCCAGAGCACAGCCAGGTGTCCCAGAGCACAGCCAGGTGTCACAGAGCACAGCTGGGTGTCCCAGAGCACAGCCAGGTGTCCCAGAGCACAGCCAGGTGTCCCAGAACACAGCCAGGTGTCCCAGAGCACAGCCAGGTGTCCCAGAGCACAGCCAGGTGTCCCAGAGCACAGCCAGGTGTCACAGACAGGCTTCCAGCTCTGATTCCGTAGCCTGTATTTGAACATGCACTTGTATGTGTGTGTGCATGTGTATGGGAAAATGCTTGAATGTTGTAGAGGTCCATGACCGGATGACCTGCGGACTAAGGAGCAGGACAGAGAAGACCATGAGATGCCCAGAGCATTATCCCACTGCTGGTCTATCAGAGCGTGTATTCAGCACAGCCTGTCCCAGAGCACAGCGTGTCCCAGAACACAGCCTGTCCCAGAGCACAGCCAGGTGTCCCAGAGCACAGCCAGGTGTCCCAGAGCACAGCTGGGTGTCCCAGAGCACAGCCAGGTGTCCCAGAGCACAGCTGGGTGTCCCAGAGCACAGCCAGGTGTCCCAGAGCACAGCCAGGTGTCACAGAGCACAGCTGGGTGTCCCAGAGCACAGCCAGGTGTCCCAGAGCACAGCCAGGTGTCCCAGAGCACAGCCAGGTGTCCCAGAGCACAGCCAGGTGTCCCAGAGCACAGCCAGGTGTCACAGACAGGCTTCCAGCTCTGATTTCGTAGCCTGTATTTGAACATGACCATGTTTTTGAACCCACTTGCACTTGGTAAATGTCTATATGGAGTGGTGCCATTAGGGAGAGTGGGGAGGGGAGCACATCCGCTGTTCTATCCCTCCTTTACGACACAGTGATGTTTAATCTGTAGATGGCTCAGGCCTGTTTCCCCTCTGAGTTAGAGGCACACTGTGTGCTCTAACGGGAGTGCTGCTGTCCACTTCAATCTAGCATAGCGCTCTGGGACTGGCAGCTGTCCAGGGGAGGTGCTAACAGTGGACCCTCTAAGTACCAGAGGAGAAGAGAGAGGAGATGAGAGGAGAGGAGGAGACATGAGCAGAGGAGCGGAGGAAAGAGGAGAAGAGAGGAGGGGACAGGAGCGGACAGGAGGAGAGGAGAGAGGAGATGAGAGGAGGGGACAGCAGCGGACAGGAGGAGGAAAGAGAGAAAGCGAGACAGAGAACGAAAGGCAGGTAGAGAGTCCAAGAAAGATCATGAATGAGAGTAGGGAGAGAGAATGACAGAGAATGACAGAGGGATTCCTCATGTCCCAGCATTTCTTCATTAAACGGAACACTGGACCACCATTCTTTATTAAAGCTTTCGTCCCGAGAGCCGTTATGTAAATAAGGATGGTGAGATGGGCAAGGTTCTATGTGATTAAGTTATCTGCACTCAGGCTTGTCCACCCTTAGTCTATTGCTCTTTACTGCTGCAACCATCAGCAGGCTGCATCTCTCCCAGATACACACACGCTCACTCACGGCGACTTGTACACTGTACTCATGATGACACACGGAGACACACTTGCGGGTGCGCACACACACGCACACACACACACACACGCACACACACACACACACACACACACACACACACACACACACACACACACACACACACACACACACACATACACACACACACTTCCATGCATACAGAGCCAGTGTCAGTGTCCCAGCAGTCTAACAGTCATAGAGGCCACAGACCTCGGCAGCAAGATGACTTCTCTCTCCGCAGGGGGTCAGCTTGTAAAATGAATCATGTTCTCATGCAGACACCATCATTAGTCTCTCACTGTGTCGTCCTTGCAGGGAGAGAGAAAGAGAGCGAAGGTGAGAGACAGAAAGAGACGGTGAGAGAGCGGAAGACAGAAAGATGGAAAGATGAAAGAAAGGGAGAGAAGTGGGTGTCATACCTCTGTCTTTGGTGAATAGTGATCAAAGTCACTGTTTCAATCTTTGCATCCATTCCATTGTCTATGTAGACCCATGTGAATAATGGCGTCCGTCAAATGTAACTTATGCAAATGCTGGAAAATGAAGCACCAAAGATTACGTACTCAAATTATTTGTTTTGAGGGAAAGGGATCATTTATCTTGTTATGTGAATAGATGCCAAGTGAAGCAAAAGGACTTTGAGTGCTTGAGATTTCATGAATTTCATTTTATAGAAAATTGGTGGAGGACCTGGCGGAGAGAAAAGATTAAAAACCAACATAGAAGGCAGATCCCTTTCTCTGTAGTCCCACTGCCACAACAATTTGCATATTCTAACAGATTTGGTTTAGCTCCTGTTTATTCAAATCTGTTTGTTTGTTTATTTGTCAGGGGATGTCATGTACATTATGAGAGATCAGGTAGACAGACAAGCCCATATAACGCGGGGAGTAACGCTGAATCGGTCATGTGACCATATGCGCTCTAAGAACTGTTAAGTTAGATTTCCTGTAATGTCACATGACAATCCCGGCTCTAGTATGGATGTCTGGTCGAAGTTGAAGAGGGATGACTGAGGTTGGCAGAAATGCAATTTTAATGAAGAGGCTCTAACTACAGTGATTCTAATACTGGTGTGTTTGAGTAATCCTTAATGATTCTAATACTGGTGTGTTTGCGTAATCCTTAATGAAATGTTGAATGGGGGGGATGTGCTGGGCTATTACACAGCATGTGTAAGCTCCTCTTTCAGATAACAGCTGAGTTCAGAGCATGCAGACCCACAGAAGCCTCCTGTAATTCTCGCTCCATCAACAGTTAATATCGGAGAGGAGAGAGGCATTGACTCCCCTCCAGTCTCCCTCCCCATCTGCCCCTGTTTCCCTTCTCTCCCAGCCTTCCTCCTGTCTCTCTCCCATGGCTTTCTCCCCTCTCTCCCCTGTCTCTCTCACCCTTGTCTCTCTCCTCCGTCTCTCTCTCCTCTCACGCTCCCCTGTCTCTCTGTCTTTCTCCCCTGTCTCTTTCCCCTCTCTTTCTCCCCCTGTCTCTCTCTACCCTCTCTCTCTCCCCTGTCTCCCCCTCTTCAGTTCCTCTCCTTGCAGCCGGAGCAAGGCACAGTTGTACAACAATGTTGTCTGTGTGTCAGCTCTGACTGCCTCCCATAATTAACCCTCCGACCAGGTGTGGGTTCACCAGATACTCCCCTCCCCCTCTGCTATCACAGCCTGGGGGGAGTGAGGGTGGGTCGGGGGTGGGGGAGAGGAGGGGTAGTGTTTATGTTTGGTGAAGGCTGATTAAATTCCAGTCAGGAGCTATCTTACGAGAACTAAGGGGAGGACGGCTGCCTGTGTGTTTTGTGCAGTTTGTCGTGAGTGTATGTTTGCGGATGTGTACATATTGTGTGTTTACGGGTCTGTGCTTGTGTGTGTGTACGTGTTCACAGATGAGTGTGTGATTTGCACCTGTGAGTGTGTGTTATACAGTGTTTGTATCGGTGTGTGCGTGTCATCTTCTTTAATCACAGTTTTTGTTTTCAGTTGACAGAGTCGTACATTCTCGTCCAGCGCTGTCTGTTGGTGTAGACCATCTTTGAAGCAGGCTGTGTCTGTCACAGTCGGAAGTGTTTAGTCATGCCTGATGCTGATGGTTCAGACAACTGTAATCAAGCTCAGACACACTGATGTCCTCACAGGCATCAGCTGCTGTCTAGGTTGTAGCGCTGCTACACAGTATCATGCACACACATACCAGTCGGGATGCACACATACTGCAAGTCTGCATGTACATGCACACACACACACACAGTATCATTGATTGACTTGTAGCTCGTGTGAGTGTGTGTACTAGTACTGGCAGGACTCAGGAGTTCCTGCCCCTCTCTGACATGCGACATCTGTCTCTCTGAGCGTTTATGAGCTGGGAGCAAAATCAAAAATGCAAATACTACAATAACAGTTTCACAACTATTCATCAAAGTCATGGTTGATTGCATTAGCATGCAGCTCTGCTATGGAATTCCAACTCTTTATGAACTATTGATGTGGAGTAAGTGGAAAGGCTTCATACGTATGATGTCATTACGCGGCAGAGAGGAACAAATCCTGACTGGAGTAGCATTTGGGACAGCAGGCCTGGGTGGAGTAAAGGTCAACAGTTATGGTTAGGGGAGCAGGTCTGGGTGGGGTAAAAGGGCAACAGTTATAGTTAGGGCAGCAGGCCTGGGTGGGGTAAAAGGTAAACAGTTATAGTTAGGGCAGCAGGCCTGGGTGGGGTAAAAGGTAAACAGTTATAGTTAGGGCAGCAGGCCTGGGACCAAGCTGCAGGCCTGGGACCAAGCTGCAGGCCTGGGTGGACCAGGTCAACAGGCCTGGTTAGGGCGGCAGACTTGAGTGTGGCAACATATTTTGGTAGGCAGCTGGCCTGGGTAGAGCCCTTAACAATGTCATTCCATAACTAAGAATCTGTTCTTGCTGAAGGAGAATCAATTACTGTCAGATGACTTACCACTAGGACGATCCAATTAGCTGCAGGCAGAGGAAGGGGGAGTGGTTGGGCGCGGATGTCATGTTGTGTCCTCTCTCAAGCACAGTCTTCATCTGCAGTATCCAAACCTTCCATCCTGCTTCCACCCCTCAGCCAAACCACCTTCTATCAGTGATGTCATCAACGCGAACAGCCCTGCCTCTCAACTTGCACGTCAGCCAATCGGATGCTAAGGTAGTGGTGGAGGGAGTGTTCACGGAGGGAGCATGGGCGGGTTCGGATTGGCTGTCTGCGTCATATAGCATCTGTGGTGTCAGTCAAGCTCAAGGTCATGGGATCAGATGAAAACACAAATGCGCATGAGCGCGCGCACACACACACACACATACACACACACACACACACGTGTAAACACATACCCACACTGACATGTACATGTGTAAACACATACAGGCACATGCAAAGACACAACAATATACTGAGAAAGCCACAGAGAAAGAGAAAACGTGAAAACAGAAGGCAAAAAAAGAGAGAGAGAAACAGAAAGAAAGACAGAGAACGTGTCAGATGGCGAGCGAGAAACAGAGAGACCAGACAGAGAGAGCGAAACACGTAGTGTCACAACACAAAGGATCTGGGAACAATTACAGATGATTGCGGTTAGAATTAAAGCTGCAATCAAGCATCTCATATTGTCTTTACGTAAGACTGTGGCCTGGTGACAAGCATGACGTAGAGCCTGCAGGTAGGTGTGAATGAGGTGTTCCCTGTCCCCTCACCTGTCAGGCTGCTGCTGTCCTGAAGGTCAGGAACAGGTCTGAGCAGAGAAGCACAGACCTGACTGACGTCCAGCCCAAAGCCACTGCTAGTCCCTGCCTGCCTTCCTCTGCATACACTGTGTGTGTGTGTCTGTTTGTTTGTGCATCATTGATTTGATCTACAGATACGATCCTTGCAGCATAATGAGGGCTCCTTCCACTTCTACTGGGCTAACCTTAGCCTACTTCTTAATGAGTTCATTGTCACTGGCTTGATTTGTATTCATAAACTACTTCACATTCATACTGTAGCCCATGGTTGAAGGTTTAAGGCTCAAGGCTCAAGGCTCTCTCCTCTTCTCCCCCATCTCTCTCTCTCTCTCTCTCTCTCTCTCTTTCTCTCTCCCTCTCTCTCTCTCTCTCTCTCTCTCTCTCTCTCTCTCTCTCTCTCTCTCTCTCTCAGTGTCGGTGTCTCAGGTAGGGCAATTGTCCGGTCCAATAGCCATCAGAGTGAAAGATTTAGGACGCTGTGTGTGACCCTGGTTAGGTTCTGGTTGGATCCAGTTCAGGTACAGCCTGGTAGACGGGCACTCTGGTAAGTGGCAGAACATTCTGGAACGGAACATTCAGACGTTCTAGAATCAATAGAAGCACCCCCTTTACCCTCCAGGTACTGGCCAGTGCTGCAGCTACTCCTCTATATTTGTGTATGATTGTGTCTCTGGCATCTTACCACCAGGAAGTGTATTATTGAGTTCATGGCAGGAGCTAAACTGATAATGAAAGCCACGTTTGGGGAGACAGAGCGGGTGAATAACTATGGAATGCATCCCATCATAAACAGTAAAAATGAGCTCCTACGTTAATTAAATCACGACTCATCATCGAACCACGCTTGAACTCCACGTTTATGTTCCAGGCGCTGCCCATGCTGAAGATAGTAAGCACTTTCTTTGTGTCTTTTATAGCCTATAACACTCTCCCTGGAAAGATCCTCTCTCCCTCTGCCTCTGTACTTTCATGCAGACAGCATTATACAAAAGTAACATTTGACCATGGCTTCCCTCTAACACAGCCGTTTTTTCTCTCTCCCACTTGCGTCTCTTCGGTCTTTCAGGGAGGTTATCTTGTCAGTGAGACCGTGTCCTTTTCCGTGTCCTTTTCTGAGGTGGAGCTCAGAGTTCAGACAGATTATCTTTCTCTCTCCAGAAAAAAAAACTACCTTTCCTCACTCAGTGGCAGAATAGTCTGGAAAAAAATAGCATACAAACCGAAGATACTGCCCTGATCAAAAATACATTGTAGTTTTTCTATCAAGGCTGGATTTCTATTGATGTGATTCAGACTGACACTTCAAAACCACCATTCCTCTATGTCAGTTTAATTGGTATTGGAAAAGCTTCAGCAAAATATGAATTATGTAGTTGAGGTACTGAATTTATTTCGTAATATCTGTCGATATTTCGAACTATTAAACACTCAGGCAGGGATACATTACACTGCATTGAAAATGTGAGCTTGCTCAAGAGTGGTGGTGGATGGTCGGCTTGTTATGTTCATCTTTGGGCATGGAGATGATGAGGACAATGGACATGATTAAAACTGTCAGATGGGTGCTTGTCATCTTCCTCAGTGCTGAGGTGCACCCTGGGAAATGGAGTTGCGTGACCCCACTGGCGTTTCTTCTGTTTTTCATCTCCGGAGCCGCTCAGTTATAAGAGCTCTCTCAAATACCTGAAGTAATTTACAATAATAACATTAGATAATAAAAAACGGAAACGCACTCAAACATCCTCCCACATCTTTAAAACACCTCGTTGAGAACCTCTCACACAAACTCCTTTGGTGAAAAAAAGGTGTTTGTAATTTACCATTTTCCATAATTCCCCATTTCCCAATGCCTCTGGGGCCTCCATTTTCCCTAGTGATAGTAATGTTTTGCTATCCCATAATAGTAATAATGTGTTAGTGTTGCAATTCCATAAAACGGAGTTGTTCGGAGGAGGTGAATAATGCATGTGTGTCCTGGGGGAGACTCTACAGAAAAGCCTGCATTATAGATGAACAGGAACAAGCAGAGAACATGTTGCCTGCTGTCCCAGACTGAGGGGGGACACTGTTGTAGTACAAGAGGCATTCTTGTTGTGTCCGTGGGAATTCAGAGTCACGTAGTGTCTGTGGGCA
>BROE01000005.1:13694713-13714362 GCA_036571765.1 Plecoglossus altivelis
GATATGTTGTGTCAGTGAGTTAACGCCACGCGAGGCAAAGTCATGTTGTTGTGTTTGTAAGTCAACTCTACAGGAGTCATCAAACTTCCTCTGGGATTCTGACAAGGACACTGGTGCCACAGAAAGAGAGAGTGCGGGTGTGGGGGTGTGTGTAGGGAGGCGGGAGGGTGGAGGCTGTCTTTCAGAGAATAAGAGGTTGGACGTAGGGAGAGAAGCAGTAGAGGTTGTGTATGACATCCAGAGGAAGTAGTTCAGTATGTCTTCCTGCGATTTGTCTTTGTACTGCTCTGATCCCCTCTCTACCGCTCCTTACTGCTCTGTACTGCTCTGTACTGCTCTGTACCGCTCCTTACTGCCCTGTACTGCTCTGTACTGCTCTGTACCGCTCCTTACTGCTCTGTACTACTCTGTACCACTCCTTACTGCTCTGTACTGCTCTGTACTGCTCTGTACTGCTCTGTACTGCTCTGTACAGATCCTTACTGCTCTGTACTGCTCTGTACTGCTCTGTACTGCTCTGATCCCCTCTCTACCGCTCCTTACTGCTCTGTACTGCTGCCTACTACCAGTAAAGCTTTGGATCGCTCTGTACTGTTCCTTACTGCTAGTACAGCTCTATATTGCTCTGTACTGCTCCATGCCACTCTTCTGTTGCTCTTTGTCCCCATCCTGCCCTGGGCTGCTGGTCGAAGGCCCCAGGTCCCAGGCTGGAGCTGCTCTCTACTCCAGGCACGTCGCTGCCGCCTGACCAGAGGAAGTTCTCTGCCATTCAGCTCCGCACTGGTCTAAATGAGGTGGCTCTGTCCTGCCAGGCCCCAGGGCTGGCTTCCTGCCACTGATTTCCTCTTTCTCTCCATTTCTAGCAGTCTCTCTCACTTGCTGTCTCACTCTAAAGCAATATCTGCTTGGGACTGCTCAGAGCAGTCCCTCTCTGTCTATATCTCTCTCACTTTCTCTATTGCTCTTCTTTTCCTGTCCTTTTCTCATGCTCCATCTACAGTATATGTCTGTCTTTCCCTCACTCTCTATTTCCCTCTCTCTGTCTGTCTCCCCATTTCCCTCCCTCCCTCTCTCCAACAGCACAATACTTCCTTTTCGGATATAGCATATTCCAGTTCACTTCCTGCCTCCTACTAAACTGTGATAAATGACTGTCCTTTTATTTCAGAAACTCACTAACCCAGTGTTCTACCGGGCCAGGCCCGATAGACCTCCTTCTCAACCCATACTCCCATATCTCCATATCTCTATATCTCCATTCTCTCTCTCTTTATCTCTCTCTCTCTCCCTCCCTCTGCCTCTCTCTTCCCCTTCTCTCTATCTCAATTCTTATTTTACTTTCTCTCGCTCACCATACTCCCTCTTTTTTAGTTTCCCTCTCAATGTATCTTTCAATCTCTCTTCTCTCCTCCCTCCCTCCCACCTCCTTTCACCTTCATGACTCCGCTTTTCAATTGTTCTCTGTTCCTGAGCTGGGTGTTGCTGCTCTTTATTGCTTTATAACTAAAGGACTGTCAGGGGCCTGCGAGAAGGGCCCAGGGCTCTGCAGAGAGCTTCTCTAAACGCCACCATGTCCTCCTTAATGCCCATCAGAAATGGCTCCCACGTCCATCACCTCTCTGCGCCGCAAAATAAACTTCGGCATAGCACAGAGAGACAGAGAAACATTTGTGATCGTTCCGTGAATGGTTTTAGAGCTGTCCTTTAAATGGTGATATCGGTCATAATGCAAGTTTGTTTCTACTCCCACAGGAACTTTGTTCTAACACAGAGTTGAAAGTGGTAACCAATCATAATGGTGACATGTATGGTTTTGTTTCTGTCTGCAGCTGTGTGCCAGGAAGCCCACACATTGTGTGTTTGTGAGGATGTGTGAGAGTATGCATGTGTGTGTTTGCGTGTGTGTGTGTGTGAATGTAAATGTCTGTGTGGGTTCTTGTGTATGTGTGTGTGTGTGTTGGGGGGGGATGTATGAGGTTGCTAAACTCCAGGTCGCTGAGGTGAAGATTTGGGGATTGATTAGGGATAAATGGCCATTTTCTGCTCCACACTGGAGCTCTGATCAGAGATGCTGATTAAATTATTGCTGTGTGTGTGTGTGTGTGAGAGAGAGAGAGACCTTGCATTCGCAATTTTCAGTCATTGGCATGACGGTAACTGTACCCTTTCACTGCCACCTGTGTGTGTTGCTGTGCTTATCCTGTGTGTGTGTGCGTGTGAGTGTGTGTGGGCATCAGACAGGTTCTGAATTCCAATGTTGTTATCGTTCCCCTGCAGGCTGCTGTGTGTGGATGTGTGTTGTCTCTTCATTCTCCTGCTCTATTGGGGTCACGATCTCCCTGCAACTGTTTTCCTCCTGGACTGGACTGAAGGGATATATGATTCAAATGGCCTGACTTGTGGAGGCAGCAGTAGAGGCAGAGAGAAGCAGTGGAAGCAGAGATGATGCAATTGGACTGACGGAAGACAGCAATAGGGGCAGGTAGGGGCAATGCAAATAGACGGACCAATGGATGGAGCAGTAGAGCCAGAGAGCGAGGCAGAGGCAGATGCAGAGACTGAAGCAGACATACTAACAAGTAGAGGAAGCGATAAAGACAGGGATGGAGACAGACAGGAGCAGAAGTATTGCAGAAGCACTACCTTGTAGAGGCATTTTTAGAGGCAGGAGGGGACAGAGTCAGTCAGTGGCAAACACCATTTCTCTAAAGAGTTTATGAAAGCCTGTTCACCTGAAACACATTAGCGTTGAAACAGTTTCTTTGCCAATGCAGAGTACAGATATCAAAGTGGTTAATTCTCTACCCTTTCATAGATATAGACTGTCAGAGCGTACTGGTTTCAGAAGTTCTTGTCTTTAGGTGGCTGAAATATGGAGACACATCCTGCGTTTGCTGCTACACCACCTCAAATATTGACTTCAACAAATTCAAAGCCATCCTACATTGTCATTTCTCCATGTCAATGTTCCTCAGATGAAAAGTTAACAGTTGTAAAAGTCCACGTTGGTCGCATCAAATCCACAGTATTAGGTGAGTGGGTACGGTTCAGATGCCCTCACCCATATCCATCATAATCCAGATTAACTATGAGGATTGATGGCCATGCCAGAAGCCCAGCTCTGGAAAATCCATACCTCTCCTGCTCTTCTCATACCACATTGATTTTGTGAAGAAAAATTGGTGCATGTTGGTAGCATGACACTGGCTACCGTGCAGTGCATGTTGGGAAGGGAGGAAAGAAGAAATAAAAAATAATTTTAAAAAGCCAAGGCGAGCTATTTATAGTACCCACTTAAGGAACTTATTGCTTTCCTGTTCTGGCCATTTCAAGCAGAGGGATTGATGGAAAACCTCTCCTCATCTCAGACAACATTCAGCCATAACAGGTTCACATCCAACAAATCAGTAATGCCTGCAGTCACACAGTCCAGGAGCGGGGCTGGGGTGAAAGTCAATGGATCCTCCGGTGAAAGAGTGTGTGTGTGTGTGTGTGTTTGTGTGCGTGTGTGTGGATGTGCGTGTGTGTGTGTGTGTAGGAGGGGAATATGGTGTGTTTACGCTCCTTCTAATGATGTAAAAAGCAGAATCGAAACTAGCAGTTTGTGATCTGTGTGTGTACATGTCTGCGTGTTTGTGTTTCTCTGTGGTCTGAAGGGGGCGAGAGAGAGAGAGAGAGAGAGAGAGAGAGAGAGAGAGAGAGAGATTTGGAGAGAAAAAGAGGAAAGCACATTTTTGTCCGGCTGACTAGGTGTGTAATTTTACTGTAGGGATTCAGCGCACTACTCCAGGTCCCAGAAGGTCAATGGTATTTCGGTCAAAAAAAGACCTTGAATGTCGCTGACTGTGCTTTTGGTCCAAAAAGAAACACTGCGTACTAGTGGCATTACTGCTAAGAGAGATAGCTATGGAAAGAACGCTATCTGACAAATTGGTGGGAGTATTCAAGTTTGTGTGGAATCCTTGAGCCTTAAGGCAAGGCTTGCATTCTCCCAGCAGATGGGCCCAAAATGCTTAAAGACGATTTTGCAAGGTCTCTTTTTAATACAGCATTTGCACTGCAGAAAGTTTGTGTGTATTTTTAAAAGAGCCCTGCAGCTACCAAGGGAACAAGGTCTCAACCAATCAGCCAGCAAGGGAATAGGGCCTTAACCAGTCAGCTAGCATGGGAAGCGGAGCCTTTAACGATCATGAATAAACCAATAGCGCTTGTTTGTCAACCAAAATAACTTTCAGATTTGAATCTGATCTAATCAGTAAAAGCTGATTTTTCTCTCTGATCGTTAATTACATGCGCATTCCGCGGTGTTGCAATGTGTTGTGAACCTGTAATCTCCCCTGCACCCCCTTCCCCCAGATATGTCAACGCCTAATCAAAAAACTGCTGCTGACTTTGAATTCTTCAAAATAAAAGTACTGCTTGGATTCTTTCAATTATTTTATCCTCTGATTGATAAACTAGTTTCCTGTTGTGGGTGACTGAGTTCAGATACCGGAGGAATAGTGTTCATCAAAGTCATGCACACCCACAAACAGCTTTGCTAATGGAGACTTGGCTTCGCTCAACACGGTCATTAGCGTACATTAAAACTTTGCTACTTTGTACTTCCGATGATATCATACAGTACATCAATTTCAGTTGTAACACGGTGATAATCACCACTGATTAACGCCAGATTATAGCATGGCGTGCTCATAGCTAACGGTGTTCCATCCTACCCTCTGGTGCACTTGTCTTCTTAGTAGCAGAATAGTGACAAGATCAACAGTTTCATTGCTGTTTTGTGATCAAGTTGAATAATGTACATGGGAAGCATGAAGAGATGTAGAGTCTACAGTGAGAAGGAGTCTCCAGGTCTCTCTACGGTCTCTCTCTGTCCTGGGAGGGGCTTTGAAGATGGCAGGACATTTAGAAACACATCTCTCCACCGTGGCATCTCTTCAGAAGACTGCCTCTCCTCCCTTGCTCTCCGTGCCCTTCCACTGGATCCCTGCATCTTGAAATATTCATGTTTTGGATCCTTTGCCATTCATACCCACTCTCCTGCTGCCAGAAACACAGCTTTAATCTCAGGCTAGTGCATACAGACACATTAGGGGTAACCTAGGACAACGTTTGTCGAGGGCTCGTTTGTGTGCGTGTTGGTTGACTTCTGTGTTTGCGCGCGTGTGGGTTTGCGTTTGTGTGTTCTTTGTTGCGTGTGTGCCTCTGAATGCGTGAGCATGTTTCTCTGTGTGTCGGTATCTGTTTGTGCGATACCTTGCAGGCTTGGAAATGTGTGCAAGTGGATAAATGTATAGTTTATAAACAAAGCAGCATCTCTGTATTCTCTGACAGTCTTTCACAGGTCTTCTTTGGCGTTGTGAACCATCTGTTTACCTCCTGTGGCACCAAGGGCCTCTACTCTGATTTAAGGGCCTCTGGGCCTTTGAGATATATCCATGCAAGAGGTGAATTAGTCAGTCTGTGAGTTATTGCATCGTGTAGGATTCCATTGAAGGTAGACCAGGGATCCCTTGCGTTTAAACGTGTATATATATATATATATATATGTGTGTGTGTGTGCGTGTGTGTGTGTGTGTGTGTGTGCTAAAGATCCACGATCCAAGTTATGTCACAATTGATGTTGATGTAGACTGAGGGTTCACGTGATTCTTGCAGCAATATTAAGTAATTACTTATCTCTCTCCCTCTCTCTCCCCCAATATCCCTACTTTCTTTCTCTACCACTCGCTTTCCCCCTCCCTCACTCTCTCACTCTCTATCTGTCTATTCCTTTCTCCCTCACTCGCCCCCTCTCTCTCCCTCCCTCTCTCCCCCATCGTTCTGCCTCCCAGTCCCCTCTTCCCTCTCTCCCCAGGGGAAGGTTTAATTTCTCTTCAGAGAAAGGGTGCCATTAAAATGCAATGACATGAGATTAATGTTCCTCATGTAAGTGACATTTACTTTCTCATTTACAGTGGATATTGTCTGGCAATATTGTGGTGGCCTTGTTTAGAATGCTGATGAGCTTCAAGGTGCAGTGGAACGGCTGTGCTCAGCAAGCTCCACACCTTGGTAATGAACCTCTAGCTGCCGTGCTAAACAAATCTCCAGTCTCCTAAATGGTTTTGTCCTTCAAGAGCATCTTTCTACAACACCAGGGTGGTTCAGCATTTGAGGTCCATGCATTCGATTTAGTGACGAGTAAAATGTGAATGAAGCTAACCCTTGTCACTGCTAATACAGTTTATTCGCAGCTTGTCGGTGGCTTCCGACACAGCAAATTGCTTTCCATAGTAACGAGCATGACAGATGGAGACCTAATATTGGGCTGTTGTTGTGTTTAAGGTGCTGTACATCCCCCTGTGAACCTGAGAGGGCTGTGATGAGGAGAGCTGTGTAGCTGAGCTAAGCTGTCTCCTCGACAACAACGGCCTCCTGCTTCCTGTTTCCTGTGTGTCCCCATGATGGATTAGCGGTGCTCGACTCCAGAGAACTCAGGTAGGCCCTGATGTCATAACAGCCCTCAGCTGGGAGGGAGGGAGAAGAAAGAGGGAAGGGGAGGGATGGAGCTGGAGTGGGATGGGGAGGTGGAATGGGAGGAAGAAAGCAGAGGGAGGAGGTTAAAGAGACGGAGCAGGAAGGAAAAGGGTGAGGAAGAGCGACAAATCGAATGAAAAAGTGTCAAGGAAAGAGTGTGGGGAGAGTGCTGAGAAAAAAGAGATAGGGAGTGGGACAATGATGATACTAGTGTCACAGTGGTATAGAGCATGCCGGAGGGAAGGACAGGGACTGTCTTTGTGAAGACAAGGTTTTTCTATTTATTCAGACTCCGGGGGTGTAGTTATTCTACCGCTGCTGTATAGAGCAAAGTGCAGTAGGCTGCAGTCCTCTTCCCCATCATGGACTGTGCTGGTTTCATGACTAGAGCAGACCATCGGAGCAACCTTGTCTACAACTATCAGTCTGAGATGCTGTACTAGAGCGTGTGTGTGTATGTTCTGTACCAGCATAGGTAGACCCCCTCTCTCCTATAGCCTTCACTCTTCTAGTCTACCTTCCCCACCCCTCTCTCTCACGCTCTCTCTCTCTCTCTCTCTCTCTCTCTCTACCTCTTTCTCTGTCTTTCAAGCCTGTTACACAGTACAAACTGTTGACTCAAGTCTCTGATAGAAATTCACATTCCTGCGCTGCTTAACAGGCTTTTCATATTTCTCTAAGTAGCGCAGCCTCTCCACAGGCGGATGGGCTCAGCATACCAATGACTGGACTGGCGCTGCACAGCACACCCCCCTCGCACTGGACTCTGTTCAGACACAGGCGCCCAGGAGACTGACTCTGCCACAGCACTCTGTACAGACACGAAGAGCTAGGATTCGGTCTCAAGCATTCTGTACAGACAAAACAATGTGCCCAGTGTGAAAAGGGAGGAGGTCACATGCTGATGTCCACATGAGATGCCAGCTGCATGTCTTATTTATTGTGTTTGTGTGAGTGTGCATGTGTGTTTACATATCAGGATAAATGGGTGTTGATCGAAGTCATCTGTCTAGTTTAGTCAGATGTGCCACTGAGGTTCTGTATCTCACCCTCTTCTTCTTCCTCTCCCTCCCTGATCCTCTTCGTCTCTGTCTCCTCCCTCTTTTTTGTGTGTCTCTCTCTCTCTCTCTCTGTCTGCATCTATCTCTCTGTCTCTTCGTCTCCCTCTCTCTTCTTCTCTGCTCCGCCTCTCTCTCCCACCACCTGAAAGCGTCTGATAAGCCCCTGCCGATGTTTGTCAGTGCTGCCTCACAGATTACTCCTGACGGAGGAAAGAAGAGAACGAGGGAGAGCGAGAGAGCGAGCATCCGGAAACAGGGTAAAGAGAGAACAGAGAGCCTTAGCAAAGCCAGGCGGTAGACTTTGTCGGGATTACGTCTGGTCTTGTCTGGCCTTCGCCTACACACAACACTCCTATCCCTATCTATGGACAGAACTGTGTTGAAGCAGAGCTTAATGACTCCCGTGGATGCCCCGTGTAGTCAACGTGTGGTTCAATTCTCCAGAGTCATCTGGGGTAAAATGACAGACGAAAAGGGGATTGTGATGACGAGGCATGCCGCAAATGACCCTTCATGAATATGAACGAAAGCTGCAGCGTGTGTGTGTGCTAGAGAGTGTGTGTATGTGTCCGTGTGTGTGTGCGTTTGTGTGAGAGAGTGTGTGTGTGTGTGTGTGTGTGTGTAAGAGAGAGGCAGCCTATAATGCTGTGTAATGACAGCTCTTACTGCTCCCACAAAGGCTTTTCTCCACCCAGTGGGGAGCCCAGGGCCTCACTGGATGGAGGGAGGCAGAGAGGGAGGAGAAGGCAGAGAGGGAGAGGGGGAGAGAGATTGGGAGAGGAGAAAACAAGACAGGGAGGCAAAAAGTGGGGGAGAGAGGGAGAGGAAGATTGGAGAGTTAGAGGCAGAGGCACTGATGTTCAGAGTTATAGTAGGAGAGATTGAAATGCGTTTTTTGCAGAGCAGAGAAAAAGAGAGATGTAGAATGAAGTGGAGAAACACAGAGAAAGTTAAGGTCAAGGGATTTAATTAGCAGCCTGCTGAACAACACTGGCATATTTACACTGTTATTATGCAGTTCATATTTACACAGTGTGTACCATGTGTGTGTGTGTGTGTGTGTGTGTGCTCGGAGTGATGGGAGGATGCAGATGATGCTCAGCCTCTGTTCTTCTAGCTAGCTTCCCCTCACATCCTCTCTCTGCCCCCCTGTGTGATCACAGCTGCTTAAATACTGCTCTCAATATTTGTGCGACCAATTGTTGTTAGTTTTGTAATCTGGTACTTTTTTCTGGTACTGTTTTTTTGATAACCTGGTAGTTATTTTTAACTGGTTGTGTGGTGGCCTGGATTTTTGGAAGCCCGCTTGTTTTGTAACCTGGTTAAGTAAGGGTACGAAGTGTAGCTTTTCACTAGACATTCCCTCCCACATGCCTGAAAACTCCAGCAGAAAATGAAATAAGGAGATTGGAAGAGGGTGTGAGGAGGAGATATGTGAATTTAAAATATGGATAGGAGATGAATTCCTCAGCTCAATCTGGTTGCTACATGCTTGATCTGCTTTGGGGTGGGGGTGGTTAGGAGGAGGGGGGTTGGGCAAGGTGTGTGTGTGTGTCGTGTGGTGTGTGTGTCCCCCCCCCCCCCTCATCTGCTGCCCTCCCTCTTTCTCCTCTCTCACTCTCCTCCTCAGTCTCTCTTTCACCCTCCTTTATTTCTCCCTCCGCTGCCTGTTTCTTTCCCCCCTCCCCTTTTCATCTTTCTCTCCCTCTTTTCCTTTCTTCTGTTCCACCTCCAAGAGTCAGAGACATCCTCAGCAGTGCGGACGTGCTCCATCAGCATCACTCACCGTTCCAGCAGCAACCAGTAGCAGCACCTCATTGAAGACAGCAACGTTCCATAAAACACCCAAGAAGGCCCTCCGCTATGGTCCGCCCCCTTTCCGATATTTATGAACTTTTCACTATCTCTTCCAGCCAGGAAGCTAAGGGAGAAGGGCTCCTGGGCACTGAGTGGCTGAAGCAACATTTCCCCTTCCTGTATTCCAGAGGACCCAAGGTACAGGAGAGGAGGAAAGAGGAGAGGAGTGGAGGCGAGAGAAGTGAAGGGAGAGGAAAGGAGAGGAGGAGTGGTGGGCCAGCTGGCTCCAGTGGTGTGTGGTGAGGGGTGGTATTAGCTGGGCTTGGTAAACACTCTAGCAGCACCCAGTCGCTAGGCATCACTAGTCAATGTGCTGGTTGGCCGTCATTGTCTAAGCTCTGATGGATGGATTCACTTTGTTCTCCAGTTAAGTTGGTAATGCCTGTTGCCTCTAGGACAAGGGTGGCCATGGTTCTGTTAGCAATGTCTGATGACATTGGCACAATAAGGTTTGGGGCTCCGTCGATACTTACAAGTTAGTAGACTGCACACCCTGCCATGAAAATGGCAAAGAGAACGGTATGTTGAACGGAAAGAGAACAGAACGAGGTTTGGTGCATTCCACACGTGTGCAGAAACACACACATGCGCAGATATGGCAGAGATGGCAGGGTTTGTGGTTCAGATACCTCAGTAATGTAAGTGGTAGTGACCATCCTGCCCTCACACAGGAGGCTATGTAATGTAACAGGATTGCTGCTCCCTCTCTGGCTCTCAGCAGGGCCGCCTCGGGGACAGCTAGCACAGATCCTCTCTCCTGCTCTGAGCACTCGCCCAGGCGTGAACGACACTGGAGTGACAGGGTAGAGGAGAGGTGGAGAGGAGGAGAGGAAGGGGGGAACTGGGGGAGAGGGAGGGAGGGTGAGAGATAGAAGGAGAGGAGGGAGAAAGAGATGCGCGGAACGGAGAGGAGAAGAGAGGATATGAAGTCGTAGGATATAGAAAAGAGAGGTTGAGAAATGGGGAGCAGGCGGGAGAGGAGAGGATATGGAAGGGTGGAGAGGAGGGTGACAGCATGGAAGACAGGTTTCTGTGAGTAAAAGAGGCGTCGGGGCTCGCTGACTGACAGCTACTTATCGGCCCTACCTCTGGGTGATCGGAGCTCGGCAGGGTCAGGCTGAATTAAAGCCTGAGCTAATTAAAATGTCCAGGATACGTGTGGGGCTGCCAATGCCTTGTCTCTGTGCAGCATGGCGGCCAGCAGAGATATGAGGAGGCCATAGTAACAGAACACGACTAAATCATGAGAGAAAAGGTCAGAGCACCCCCCCCCCCCCATCCACTTTTAGTTAGCAATCTAGACATGACTTCCGAGGACCCAGTCTATGCCTCTTGACACTCTTTTCTTCTCTCTGTCTACCTGTCCAGTTCATTTTCGCTCATTCTCTCGCTTGTTAGTTTTCCGTCTTTGCGTTTTGTCTGTTTGAAGGACTGTGGTTCTCAGCCTTGAACACAGGACTTGGATCTCCTCCAACCAGCTCCGTCCTCCTCAGACAAGGTGGATGAACGATTGCGCAAAGATCTAAATAAAGATGGCCTATAATAAATGGCCTTTGGCATCCTCGGGTCATTTGGAGGTCAGTGCCTACTGAAGTGCATCGAGTCATCGTCATAGACACGATTACCTACACGTAGGATGGATGTCCCTGTCCTGGAGGATAGGGATGGCTCACTCTCATGACCCAGCCACCCCCCTCCCTCCCTTATGCCCCCCCCCTCGCTCGACCAGAATCACTACTACGCAGAGACCGTGAGAAGCCGCTCTCTCTTTCTTAGCCTGATGACGATATATATCAGATATACAGTGTATCAGATATGTATCAGATATATATATATAGAGATATATATATATATATACAGTATATATATCAGAACCATCCCGACCATTTCTCCGGAACGTCTGGAAAAGTCGATTCCCAAACGACTTTCCGTAACCAATCCCCAGTTCGTCAACTGCATTATAAAATACCTTGGTAACCTGTCCAATACCCATCTGCCGATGCGCTGCCATGGCGATGAAGGCGGGGTTCTTGCGGATTAACAGGAGCCTGTTATCAGTACTGTCGAGGACTTAGATCTGAAATAGAGATGTGAGCCTGGCCCTAATGTTTTGGTTTGTTATTTCCTGTGTTATCTTAGCAGTTGATTGCTTTATAACCACCGTTCTGGACCAGGGAGGGTGTTTGAATAATTTTCTGTGTGTGTATGTTCATGTGTGTGACTTTGTAAGTGTGTGTGTTTCTGGGGACACGTGTTGCTGTCTGTGGCAGTTCTCCTAAAGTGTGATTACTCACCAGCCAGCTGTAAGATCCATTAATCTATAGCCTGAGTTGAACAGCTCCATGCTCGGCCTGGGAAAGAGAGGGAAGGGGGGAGGGGAGTGTGGAGGGCAGTAAGGTTGGAAGAAGGAATAAGGGGGCACAGGTGTAATAGCTCACGGTCGACAGGCCATGAAGCCTACAGGGAAAACTGTTGCAAATAGGTAGTATCCCTCCATTCTTTTGCCACACGGGCCAGAATAACGGCTGGACTAATCCGTGTTTCAGGTAGTAGAGCGGCCAGCTTCACTTTTCTGACTGTCAGAGAGACAGGCTCCAGCCTAGAGCCAGCAGGCCAGGCTAGGAGCCATGATTAAGGGGGAAGATGGATGACTCTCCTTGGAGATTATCTAGAGCTCTGCTACCCCTCTCTCACACTATTTACCCCTCTCTCTCTCTCTCTCTCTCTCTCTCTCTTTACCCCTCTCTTTCTCTCTCTCTTTACCCCTCTCTCTTTACCTCTCTCTCTCTGTTTTACTCCTCTCTTTCTCTCCCTCTTTACCCCTCTCTCCCTCTTTACCCCTTGCTTTCTCTCTCTCTCTCTCTTAACATTTTTCTCTCTCTTCGTTGCTTAAAGTATTAGCCTGTGAAATAAGAGAAGGTTGACGGTAACTCTACATGCAAGAAACCCCGTGTAGAAACAGTCCCAGTTCCGCCCTCTCCACTGCTCCATCCTGAGAGCACTTCAGACTCTGAATAGAAGAAATTACATTCAAAGACTGCAGGTCAAATTGAACAACAAAATGGTTTCCTCAGTCTTTAATCACTGAGAAAATCTTTTCATCTCAGCACTAGGAAGATTATCGTGTTAAACTAATGAGTGGCAGCAAGCTGTGTTCCTTCGGAAAAGCTGCAGTTTTATTCTAGTGGACCCTAATCTTTCCTTTTCATACCGTATCGGCATCAATCCAGATTCTTTTAAGGGCGCTTAACGTCCCCGAGTCCTACTAGTTGATGTCATAACTGTAGAGCTGGGCGTGAAGGCCCGCTCACCTTTATATGACCCCAAATCATTCAACTTTTATACTTTTGGAAATAAAGAGTGGTTGGTGACCGATTCACCCTTGCATGGTGGCGAATGGTTGTATAGCGCTCTCAGTAGAATACAACCAGGTGTTGGAAACAGGCTGAGGGGACAGTAACTGGATGATGTATGAATTACACAAAAACTTAGAGCGTCGAATAAATTAAACCCTGTGGTTCCTATGAGGTGTGGGAAGTCTCCATTTCATATTTACCTGGTAGAGCGGAGAGCGAAGGGAAGTTAAACACATTCACATTCCCCGAGGATGTTCAATTTGCCGTCTGCCACCGATGATGTGTGTCCCCTGTCGTTCTCCGTAGCAGAACGATCACACCCGCAACCACAGATGACTCCAGCCTCGCGTCCTCAAATTGAATAAGTCAATATAATAGGCCGCGAGCTGACACTGCCATCAGATTAGAACTGTAGCCGCCCCAACAAACCGGGTATCTAATGTGGTTCCGCGTAAAACTTTCTCACTTTCCTGTATTCTAATGTTTTTTACAGTGCAGCAAATAGATCACCACAAGGGACTTCCAAGCTTGTGCTACTCATCTGTAGGTCCACTGCCATCCAACAGAACCAGCTTGTCCTTGGACAACATGTTCTCTGCTTGGATGAAGTCAAGAGATGGCTTTGATTTGTTCGACTCCCTCGTTCTCTCTGCAGCCTGCCTTTCCCTCTCCTTTCTGCTCATCTGAGTAAGAGGTGCTATTTTTAGAGGCTACGCCAGATCACCTCAGTGATACGACTTTATTGTAAAGCGAGTGCAAAGGCTGCTCGCTGATTTCGTGTGTGGATAATTACCTGTCTTTAATATCCGAATCTTTGTTCAGATTCACCCATAAAAATTCTAACAATTTCGCAGCAGTCTATTTTTATACCGGAAAGTGAAACTACTACTTACACATCTATACAGTTTGCCGCGTGTCGTCACATTCTGAAAGAATAGCAGATTAACAACATTTAGAGTTGATTAGTCTGGACACAACACACATGGTGAGGTCACATTGGTCAAGATAAGATTTATAAATGTTTATACATATATATTATATGTTCATATGTTTTGAAGACGTACTGAGTTATTGGTGGGTTGCCTCATTAATTGGTATGTTTAGGACTTGATGATTATGTGGTTTGATACCATGTGCGTCACCTGGAAGACAGTGAGGTATGAGTTGGTCAGCTGGCTCTCCAGAGAAATGACTAGTGTTGAAGGAGATTCAAGTTGTACCATTCGAAGAGATAGGCTAGCCTTCTGCTTGTCGATCCCCTGACCCTGACACGTAACAGCAGCATGTGTGTGGAGACGGAAGTGTGATGATAGCCATAGGGGGTGTTATATAGGAAGAAAGAGAAAGAGTGCAAGAATGGGAGAGAGAGAGAGAAAAGGAAAGAAAGAAAGAAAGAATGAAAAGGGTACTTGTTGAGGGATGGTGTTCACGTCGGAGAGAACAAACTGCCTCCCCCCCCCCCCCCCCCCCTGTAATTGCACCACACCACCTGCCCACCAAGCCAGATTTATCCTGACTGTAAGTCTCTGGGTGACACTGACCCCCCCCGCACCTCCCCGCCCCCCTCACCACCCCCCCTTCACCACACACCACCATCCCAACATCAGACCAACCTGCTCTGATGCTGATGGAGCAGAGTGGGTCCATTGCAACCTGGTCCAACACAGACACGTACATATGCGCGCACATAAACACACACACACACACACTTACCACCCTTCCTGCACAAAGTGGCAATTCCATTAATCACAGTGGGGTTTGGAGGGTTGAACTGCACGTCTCTGCACTCTCTGCTACGTGTTTTAGGACAGGAGGGGAGAGCAGAAGGAAGGGAGTGACAAATAGGAGAGGGATGAGGAGATAAAAGGAGAGAAGGGAGGGAGTAGGAGGGCAGGAAGTGAGGGGAGAACAGAGGAAGAAAGGAAAGAAGGAAGGAGGAAGAGGGCCCGATGGGAGAATGAGAATAAAGGGAGGTGGGGAAGAGAGGGGGGAGGGAAAGCTTGCCGGTGGGAGGGAGGTGTGATTGGTTATGTAGGAAGATGATAGGTTTCTGACGAAGCACAAGGTACTAGAAGAGATGGGTGCCAGCCTTGCACAAGACTGAGGCCGGAGTTTGGGGCTGGGTGTGTTTGCGGTGGTTTGTTAATGTGTGTTTCTCGGTTTGCAAATGGGTTTGTGTGTGCGTAATAAGTCATGAGAGATGCTGGGAAGAGTGCTGTGACAGCACAGGAACACCTGAACTAAGGGTGACTGTTAGACGGGCCAAACCGAGACAGAGACCAACACATCCAGACAGACACCCAGACAGACAGACAGACAGACAGACAGACAGACAGGCAGGCAGGCAGGCAGGCAGGCAGGCAGGCAGGCAGAGACAGACAGACAGACAGACAGACAGACAGACAGACAGACAGACAGACAGACAGACAGTCATGTTCATTTGAAGGTTCATGACATTTAGTTTTTACATGTCTTAGCATGAACGGGCTCTCGTTTGATGGTCAGGTTGTTATTGGACAGTCTTGGCAGCCTATCTGTTACTGTTGGTCTTGGTGGCGGTGCCCTGTCTCCATGGTGACCATCTGAACTCAACGGCATTTTCTTGATGGATGGTTGCCCTGCCAGCTCATCTGTCTCCCTCCTGGACTCATGCCAAGAAGTCCTGGCATTCTACTCTCCGCTCCGAATTTTATTTTTTTAGCGTCCTCTTTCCATTTCCATTTCCAGCCATTATCAAAACCTTTTAAAGAGCATTCGTCACATTGCCCAGACAGTAGACCAGTATCACCTTAAATCAAAATATAATTATCACCTAAAAAATGTGTCATATTGTGGCTGGCTGTGTTCTGCAACATTCTGATTGCCAGTGAGGAAAGTGGATGTATCAGTTCTGTTTGGTGTCCAGTCTGCTACCTTCACTACCATCTCCCCACTTTGCTATTACCCTTTCTCTACAACCTCATCCACCCTACCTCCTCTCTCCAATCCCCCTTCACCTGTCTCTAACCATCTCTTTCCTTGTAAACCCACTGACCTATCTCCTGTGTCCTACCTCCTGTCTCCTTCATTCTCCGTTCTTGTCCTCCCCTCCCCTTACCTCCTGTCTCCTATCCCCTCCCGACTCCAGCTGACTGCAGCGTTTTTGAGTCGCTGCCATGTTGCCTTGTGCCCGTGAGGAAATGAGTGTTACATTATTTATCGTCCCTTCACAACTTTATGTTCCCCGTTGAGGTGGTCACGCCATTGTGTCCTCTGTCTGCTTTTATTAGCTGGAGCCAGGGCCTCTCGCTGCGGCAGTCTAATGGAAATGTCACTGAGGAAGTGTGGGTAGGATGCCTCTGGCCTGGTGCCGTACATGGCCCTACTCAGTCTGAAGCACATCCCACTTCAAACCCAGGGCCACCATTTTGATGAGTCCCTCCGTTGTCCGCATCAGAGACGGAGATGGTTAGGGGGCGGCGGGGGCAATCTGACCACCTCAGCACTTTTTGATGCTTTGCTCCCAATTCTTATTTTAATTGAACAGGCTGGCTTTTCTTTCATCTGTGTTGAATGGGAAGGAGCGAGCTGTCTTCTCTCTCTGCCTCATCCCTTCAGCATTATTAGTATTATTTTACCCCCATAGTCTTCTTTCATCTCTCCTCAACACTCGAACCCTGAGACCCTCCGAGGCTCTTCAGGGAGTGGATCATGTCCTCACCATGGTGCAGCAGCGCATCCATAACAGTCTTTTTTCCATCCAAGTATATAAGCCTCTATGACTGTCGAGGACATTTGTAAGAGAATCAATTGTCAAGCTGAAGCTGGGTAAATGATTAGGGTTTTTATTTTTATTTTTATGATGACGTGTACGTACTGACTGATGATGACGCTGGACTCCCCAAGAACATCCTTCAACAGATCATTTTATAGCACACAGTTCTCCAAAGCCATTGGTCCATTCAGCCAGGTCCCTTCTGTCAGTGGCTCACCCCCTAAAAGAATACATTCGTTCAATATAAACGTCAGTCACTTTCACCTGAGACAATACATCACAGTGACGGGACGTCACAGTTGAAACAAAGCAGCCTAGGAGCCTGACGTCCCAAAGATGCTTCCCTCCAAAGTGATGAGACCCTTCAGTCACCCACACTTCACCAATCTACCCATCTACCCCAAACGCTCAAACCGATATCCATTTCATCAAGCTTGACCTAACTGCTCTTCTTCCAACTGTAAGCTAGACTCAATATGTTCCTTGATAATGAACGAAATGAAAGCACATTAATTGTACGTACATAAGCCCAAAATGTGTTTCACAATGACCCATTCTATTATTTTCTTGTCCCAGCCATTTCTATACCAAGCTTCAATAAACAGCTAATTTTCTAAGAGTAAAATATAGTGATTGCTTCCTTTCCAGTAGCAAAGGGTTAGTAGGACTATTACTTCTGAGTGACTTGTTCACGCTTGTGCTAAAGACGTATGCTGCTTTGACGTCAGGAACAGTTTGAAATCACTTAGCAGGGACAAAGTAACCAGTCATTTGAAATTGTCGGCGGTTAAATCTCCTTCACCTCATTAGATTAGGAACTAGACATGATAATTCCATCTGTCAATCACTGGACTTGGTAACCTGCATTTAGGGGATGTGTGGAGATGCAGTGCATAAATGGCACTCAGCTGAGGAACCTGTGTGTGTTGCTGCATGTGTGTCTGCGTCAGATAGTGGAACAGAAGCTGAAGCATTTCATTTTTAAACAGCCATCCGGCATTCCTCCTCCGCCACCCCCATCCCTCCCTCCCTCCCTCCCTCACTCGCTCCCCAGGGGCTAGCTCTCTGTGTCCGAGGCATGGGGACATTATTCGAATTTTCCACGGCTGATTTCAGATGTCAGCCTGGATGCAGACCTTAGGCAGCTACGAGCAGACAGCAGGACAGCAATAAAGACTGACAAATGCTGTCGTCACCTGTGGCAACAGCATGCCCGCTAGCCCCCGCCCTAGCGGTGGTGTTGTGATGGTAACCCCATTTTATTAGATTTTCCCATATCAAACCTTATACATTGACAGGGATAAGGCAGTAGGTGCTAGCGAGCACATGGATCTTATTTCTGATTGCTGTGTTTGGTGAGGATTCTCTGACTGGAAGTGACTGCTCCCTGCAGGCATCCAGACTGGTGCTGGCTGTCTCAGCTTCCTGGTATAGGATAACCTCTGGAATGGCTCTTTAAGGCAGTATCAGACCTGCAGGCAAGGTACTGATATTGAATCTCTTCTAATCCCTATCGTCACCACCAAAGCTCACACATATACACACACACATACCTAACATGCACACACACCATGGCAACAGTAACATTTTACCCTTGCTCGAAGGGCTGGACTAGGCTAGTACATAATTCCTTCTCATGGCTTCTCCATTAAGGAGATGAGCTTTACCAAGTTTAAAAGGTCAACAATTAATTATGACTGAGACCACGTTTGCTGGCTGGGACAACCCTATGTTTAGTATTAATAGACAGACTGATGGGGTGGACAGACTAGGCCTAGCTGCTCTCTGGCCTTGTCTAAATGCCACGCCGGCCAGAGTGTTGACTCGGGCAGAGTGCCACAGCGCTCTGTGTTGACTCTGGGTTGGAAGATGGAGTCCTTCTCAGCCTGCTAACGACCTATGCTAATACCTGCCGCGGCTAATGGCGGAGCTAACGGAGAGAGATAATGGAGAATGGGGTGACACTACTTTATTTTACGGTCCTATCTCATTCTCATCGCTGTTGGACTGGTGTCTGGAGAAGGTTCATTCCAGGACGATTGACTGTCTGGTAATTACTTGTCGTATCACAACGCATTTTATCTCCTTGGTTCCAAATACTTATTTGATTACCTCACGAAAAGGGCTCTCTTACCCGGTGAGAAGTTGTTATTGTCTAATTAGGCGGTTAAAAGAAACCTAGCTTTTAGATAAACAACCTGGTAATTAGTGGGTTCTAAGATAAAAACAGAACCAAACAGAACTCAAAGGACCAGCTCAGTAGTGAAGTTCAGTACCCTCCCTCTCCTATCCCTCCTAAAACACACAACACACACATCTCCTGCTTATAGGTTATTGTGTGGAACGTTCTAGATAACAGCAGGTCAAAGATGATTCGTTATGTATGAGCTCTT
This sequence comes from Plecoglossus altivelis, assembly GCA_036571765.1. Lineage (NCBI taxonomy): Eukaryota > Metazoa > Chordata > Actinopteri > Osmeriformes > Plecoglossidae > Plecoglossus > Plecoglossus altivelis. Next base: position 13,713,657 of record BROE01000005.1, read on the forward strand.
GTCAATGTGCTCCATTTCTCTCCGTTCCACTCTTTCCTTCTCACTCCGACATTCCTGGAGATGAAAAGACATGCAGCAGGAGCAAACCCAGCGCATAGAGGAACATGAGAGAAACCCTCCCACATGATGCAGAAGCACTGTTTGAAGCTGCTCAGTTGGACTGAGGCCCTGACTAGGGCCTTACAGTGAGTACAGTAGCATACGCACAGCAGTGAAGACGCCTCAGATCTGGATTCAACTGTCGTCCTGTGGGAAAGAAGCTTGGTTAGAATCAATGACCCCCTGTGAATTGGAGGTGAGTGGGTGTGTGTGTGTGTGTCGGGGGGGGGGAGAGAGCCTATCGCAATACTGAGTAGTCAGTAAGGTCACCATCTCCATCTGACATTGGCTCATTTCTCCTTTATAAAACATGCATGTGCATGATGCGCTGAGCCTGTATTCTTTATATAATCGCTCTGGTCCACTGTTTAGCCCTGGATCCACAGGTCTATGGCAACCGTAGTAACACATACCACTGGGGGAGGAACACAGAGCTGGAAGCGTTTTGGTTAACATGTTTGTTAGCGAGTACACTGGGATGTACTCTATTTGATTTGTGCCCGAGGCAGACGGCAGGGGGTGGGGTGCAGAGGGTTGGGGGTGTGGGGCTGGGGTTCAGAGAGGTGGGGTGCAAGAGGGTGGGGTGCAGGGGGGTGGGGTGTAGAGG
>BROE01000005.1:13714954-13748591 GCA_036571765.1 Plecoglossus altivelis
GGTGCAGGGGGGGAGGTACGAGGGGCGGGGGTGGGGTGCGAGGGGTGGGGGTGGGGTGCGAGGGGTGGGGTGCAAGGGGGTGGGGTGCAAGAGGGGTGGGGTGCAGAGGGGGGGGTGTGAGGGATACACTATCCCTGTATCTCCCACGCAGGGGAAGCAGCTACACTCTAATAGGGACCCATTAGGTTGGGGATATGATGGCCAGGAAGATGATAGCTTTGTTTCATTTTTGGGGCTTTCTATTTGTGAATCCCTCCAAAAAATGGCTTTGAAACATTACAACAGCAGATCTTCATTTTGTCATTGTGCGCTCTCTTTCTGCTGCCTCTCTAAAAGCCCATCAGTGGTTTGAAACCACTCACGCAAATTGAACAGGAGGCTTCCATCATATTTGTTTGAGCGCCATTCCATAGTTCTAGAAATTGCTCGACCATTATGGACAAATAAAGTAATTTTGAGCTTTTATAGATTCCCATTTTGCTCCTATGTCTAAGCACTCATCAGCATGCTTAGGACAAACACCTGGCTAGCTGAAGGACAACACCCCAACGTTTCAGAGCAACGTTTCAGTTCAGAAACAGTTTTTCTTGCAGTCTCACTGTTTAGCAGTAAATTGGTGACCACGGTCCCAACCCACACTAACCTCAAATAATGTCTGTCTGCTTGCTGAGAAAAGGGCCGTGTTGTGGTTCTGCCTCTGATTGTGCACTGTGTTCAAATCTGTGTGCGTGCGTGTTTGTGTGTGCTTCCAAAAGCGCGTCTGTCGTCCTTACAACACACATAGACACACAGCAACAACCTAGTCATGCAGCTTAAACAGAACCAAAGGGAAAATGTTGTTCTCCAGCAAAGGTGTGTTTCTGAGCTTTGCTTATTGTTATAAATAATGAGTAATTAATCTGTGTTTTATATCTGAACCAGTAATCCTGGCGTCATGAAATCATTATATCTGCTATTTTACTGCACCAAGTGTGTGAAAGACAAGCCACGCTGATAGTAGGGTTTTTATCCTTTTTCCGAATCCCTTTTCTGAATCACTTAGAAAGGAGTGTTCAGATGGGCCCCCTTAGGGGATTTGAATAGAACAGTTGCTTTTAACCTTTCGATGGCTATTGGCTATTCACACTACAAAAATGGCTGACAGCTATTTATACAGGGACGCATATTTCTGTTGATGAACTTGTTACCTGATTGAAGCTGATTTGTGTTCCGAAACCACGGTTGGCTGCCCAGGGGTGAAGTCAGACTCTCAGGGGATGGGGGACAGGTGTAGGCGGGTGGGAGGGGGGGTTGATGGAAGGGTGATGGTGTTGTAAGAGGAAGGGGTTGGTGGTGGGGCTAGGCAGATGTAGGGAGGTGTTGGAGCTATGGGTTGGATGATGGAGGGGGGGGGGGGGTGTGTGTGCAGGGAGGCATTCACACTAGCAGGAATGATTAATTAATTGTTAAAGGTGCATGCCCTGCCATCCCTCTCTGGATTTCAGCTGTTATCTTAATTTCCTCTGCAATTTCAGAGGAAAGTTCCAGTGCTTGATCATCTCGTCCTTGATTTACATTTTTGGCCTGGTGCTGGTTACCTTGGAGATGTAACATCACAACAACAAAAAAACTTTTAAAAAACTACTGTGCTCTTATTATGGGATGCGTGTCTGGCTTTCTGGAGGTTACATAGATCAATCCACAAGCAGACATCTGGCGAATTCACAAAGGAACCGGATCGGAATCGACCCCCGACAGCGTAGCCAATCACCGTTCGCTACAGGGGCCTGGGTGAGTCATTACAGCAGGAGAGTCATCTTTTTGGTTACGATTATACCTAGAAATGTCTAAAGCTCGCCAGAATTACTGTGGAAGGTAAAGCTTGTCTTGAAGGCTTTCAAGAGCCACTTCAAGCGGATCGTGTCGTACTGAATGTCTCCGCAGGTGTAATTGGTGGGCTCTGAGTGGGACGTGTCCACAGAGTCCACAGAGCGAAGACGAGGGCCCCGCCAGGTGTGTCTGCTCTCCTACCTGGGAGCTCCTTGTTCTTCCACCACATGCCACACTTCTAGACTCCCCCCCTTCCTGCAGCTGAAAGAGCTCTCATTTTCTCCTCCCGGTTCGCTTCTGAATAGAAAATGATATTGCGCCCCCGCCCCCCTCCTCCTCCTCCTCCCCCCTCGTCTCCACCTCCCTCGTCCCCGCCCCTTCCCCATACTCTGCCAGCCGTAGCCTCTAAAGAGACCTAGATGACCTGGTCTACCACCCCTACCTCCTCTCCCAGAGTCTTACCTCTTATCTCTATTCATGTTTATTCCCTGCACTATCATAGCTGTTATTAAAGGCTGGTGAGGTGTGGATCAAATGCTCCCTCCCAACTGACTGACTGAGGTGACTCTTATCTGAATGTGCTGATGCCAGAATAAAAACCATCACATGCTCGTAGGCAATTCAGAGGAGAATGTGCCACATCTGCACAATTTCCATTTACTTTTTTTGTTTATTTATTCATTTTGGACTGAATAGGAAAATAATCTGGCAGAGCGCACTGCGCTGTCTTTGCTCAGCCTACTGGCTTCCACAGCTCTGTGAGTGGAGATTGGGGGAGGCAAAATTTTGCTAGTAATATAGCTGCAAGCAGCAATGAGGTGGCCAAGCAGGTCAGATAGTCAAAACCTGAAAAAAAACTTTAGACGTCTTCAGGGTTCCGAGTACAGACAGAGTTTGGTGTGAATAAATCAAAGATTTACTGAAATACGACCCAACTTTCTGTTTTGTGGCTCTGCTACCAATTGCAATAGGCTGGACTGGACAAATGGTTTTGAAAATCTAAAAAGGTTTCGATAGTATGCCAGAGGATTGCTTTGACGACATACAGCTTGAGTTCAGGTAGCTTGTGATTGTAGTGTACCTGGCTTCCTTTGCAGTGGCTTGCAAGTCTTGTTAAACTGATAATCATTGACCTGACGGACTCATTGGTAAAAATGTAAGCAGTTTTTCCTGTGGCAAGAGATTGTCAGATCTGGCCCAAGGTTACACAGCTGTAATTCAGTGCTATCTGGACGTATCTAGGTAGTCTGAAGATGATCTGTGCCAAATTTGGTAAATATTAGATCGATTTTGCAGGAGTAATGAAAAAATATTTCATACATTTAATAGAAATGGTGGCCGCACCAATACGGCTAATATTAGGTTAACATGTGAGACATATAATCTCCTGAGAGATCACCAGGAATCACTTCAATAAGACAACAGAATCAGTTATTGGTCAAAACACAATTATGGCTATTGTAGTGCCCCCTGGAGGTCAAATGGCACTTCCTGTTTTGGACCTGTTACAGTTTGTAACAATTGGATTCAAATGTCATGACCTAAACCCATTTCAATCAGGAGAGTATCCTGGGATGGTCAAGTGAGTATATTTACATATATAAATGTCCTACAAGTGTTTGGACATAGACCCAGAGGGAATTATAGATCAAAGGGCTCCTGCCCAGCATCCCCCCTGTGGAGTCCAGACACTGGTGGTGGTGGTGGTGGTGGTGGCCGCGGATGATCCAGTCAGATGAGGAGAAGACAAGACACCTGGCAGTGGCAGGGAGGTGGAGGGTCGTGGACTCGATAGCATGGATAAACTAAACAGGGAGAGAATTGTATTTAAAAGGCACAAGATCACAGTGATTGGCTGACAGCACTAGACAATGCTGAACCTGGATGATGCCCGATAGAAAGAAGAGCGATCCTCGCGGCAGAGCGAGAGAGATCATTATAATGTGCCCGAGTGCAGGGATCGGTCTTACCTGATTGAACTTGCGCGAAGCTTCGTTTGTCAAATCAGACACTCTTTAGCAAAACTCTAAACACATTCTCTTTTGCTTAAAACATTTTTCACTGTTATTCACTTGCACAAAATGGTAAATACAGGTGGAAAACAGTAAACGCTACAACACAGTTTTCGTCTGTGAAACACAATTACTCAAAATTGTTCACACTTGTTGGTGGTTTGGGACAGTGTCAGCATTCACTGTGGTGTTTTTAGCTGAGAATAGTTCAACATCAACCTGTATTTTTACTCTGTTTGCCTCCACCATATAGCCCTTTTCTCCACCCAATTGAAGAGTGTTTCTCTGTGTGGTGATGGAAGGTTGATGATCAAACCTCATATACCAGGGTCAATCTCCTCCAGGCAGTGGAATTGGCTTGTGGTGACAAAGGGTGTGGAGTGGTTTCAAAGTTTGTTCTTTGGCGGCATTACAATGTTGTGATGGTTACTGTCAAATCAAATATCCTGTGTTTGTATAACCATTTTTACTGTACTAATAAGAAGAAGAACAGAGAGAAACACAAGGTGGCTTGGCAGCGTAACCGCTTAACATCACTCAAACACAACGTCACACACATAATCAATTCACATAAATACACTAAACACCCATGGCTGTCAGCGGCTTGTATCCAGGAAGCTTTCGGTGGGGCAAGAAGCTCTCAGAGGGGCAGGAAGAACCCTGTGGGGCAGGAAACTCTCAGTGGGGCAGGAAGCTCTTGGTGGGGCAGGAAGCTCTCAGAGGGGCAGGAAGCTCTCAGAGGGGCAGGAAGCTCTCAGAGGGGCAGGAAGCTCTCAGAGGGGCAGGAAGCTGTCAGTGGGGCATGAAGCTCTTGGTGGAGCAGGAAGCTCTCAGAGGGGTAGGAAGAACCCTGTGGGGCAGGAAGCTCTTGGTGGGGCAAGAAGCTCTCAGAGGGGCAGGAAGCTCTTGGTGGGGCAAGAAGCTTTTAGAGGGGCAGGAAGCTCTCAGAGGGGCAGGAAGCTCTTGGTGGGGCAGGAAGCTCTCAGAGGGGTAGGGAGCTCTCAGAGGGGCAGGAACTGAGGACAGACTGCTTGGCCAGCAGGATGATATTTCCTGTCTTCAGTCTTGGCTGTCTGTTCAGCCTCCATTGGCTCAGCACTGTGTTTCTCAGTTTGTCAGAGTAACTGACAAATGGCATACACTCTAGATGTGATGCCAAACACTGCCTCATTGAGGAACACTGTCCCCAATCCTGTTCCTAATTCTGTCCCCAACCCTGTTCCCAACTCCACTCCTGACCATTTTATAAAGCTAACTCTCCAAAAGAATGTGGAGGAACTCACTGTCGAAGTACACACCCCAACACTCCAGCTCCCCTGGCTCTCAGACTAATAAAGGCATGTTGAGTTGGAAGTGCTGCATTGTTCTCCTGAGACCTCCTTCGCCTCCTTCTTCTCTCCCTTCCTCTTTTCTCCTAATCTAGGGAGACTACACTCTCTTCCACCCCTTTTTGTCTCACCCAGGGACACCACTCTCTCTCTCCTCCCTCTTCCCCTCTCCTACCTCCCCTACCCTACCCCGTCTCTCTACTCCAGCCAGGCACATACACACACACACACACAGATACACACACACACACACACACACGCATTAATGCTGGAATGAGGATGGTCAAAGACTATGTAAAAAAGCATCATAGATTATATAACATTCAAATTGTATGCAGCACAAACACTGCATGATGGGGGAGCAGTCCCACAGACGTGGCATATGTACGTACAGCAACTCATGTGAATCTTCCTCCTCATCCCATGGCTGGGCTTCTGACTGCGTCTGCACAGTTGTCAGCCAGAACCAGAGTGATTAAATCACCAATCCTACTTCCTCTCAATTAAAATGTAAAGTGCTATAATAAGACACTGAATTACCAGCAAATGGAACTCTCTGCCTCTCTGTTTACCTCAGCTTTACTCTGCTCCTTCTCCTCTCCTCTTCTCTCCTCTTCTCTCCTCTTCTCTCCTCTTCTCTCCTCTTCTCTCCTCTTCTCTCTAGACCCTTTCTCACCTTTCTACACCTCCTCTCTCTACATCCCTTCTCTATGTTTTATGTTTGCTTTTCTTTCTGTCCTAATCTGAATAGCAGGCACCCAGTCTGTCTGTTTTCTCTGTCTTTCTCTCTCTCCTATCTAGCTCTGTCTTTCTCTCTGTTGACTTCTCCTCTCTCTCTGTCTCTCTCTCCCTCCTCTTTTTACAAAAGTCTTTCCTTTTATAACACTTCAGTAAATAGTGGTGTGCTTATGAAAAAGGACATTACAGGATTAGAAATGGGTGATCCAGTACATGCAGTTCTCAATATGTGAATGATAGTGCCAAAAGCTTAGACGTAGCAGGGAAGCTGTTATTCAGTGCCTTTCTCTCGGGAAAAATGTGTTTTATTATCAAGCTGAATGGACCTGGCATGCACACGTAACTAGGAATCCATTCTATCTCTTCCGGAATCCTGCAGTGCGCTCAGGGTCAGTCAGGGTTAGTTGATTTAGAAAGTGATTTGATTCGAATATGACAGTATTTGATTTAGAATGCACTCTCAATGGTTAACCCTACCCCCAGGCGAGATCATGTGACCCACCTAATACAATGGGATAGGTCAATCAGTGAATGGAGCAGTTAACTCGATGAGACTGTGGAAGCTGTTCTAAGATCTGCCCACTGGCCCCATCCTACCGTCAGTCAGAAGGATCCCACATGTATACAATTGACCCTGGACCTGCATATGTCTGTCTGTCTGTCTGTCTGTCTGTCTGTCTATCTATCTATATATCTATCTATCTATCTATCTATCTACCTATCTATCTCTCTCTCTCTCTCTTTCTCTCTCTCTCTCTCTCTCTCTCTCTCTCTATCTCCCCCCTCTCCTCAACTCCCTATCCCTCTCCTTCTTTCGCGATTTCTCTCTGTCTCTCTTTTCCCCTCTATCGCCTTCGCTCTTCCTCCGTTGAAGCGTGAGCGAGCAGGCTAAAAGTGCTAGCGGCGCTAAGCTGCAGAGTGTAGGTGGTGGTGGCCAGCTCAAATAGGCTGGCTCAGCCTACACCACTTCTGTATGTGTGTACGTGTGTGTGTGTGTGTGTGTGTGTGTGTGGATATGTGTATAGTGCATGTTTCTCTGTATTTTGTGTGTGTGCAGGCGTTTGATGTGTGTGTGTATATGTGGAGGGGATGCAGTGTGTGTGTGTGTGCGTGTGTGTGTGTGTGTGTGTGTGCGCATGGTGCGTGTGTGTGTCACTGTTGTCCAAATCTATAAGCAGGGTGCCCTAGCTCGGCTGTTTGTCTGAAGTCTCCAAGGAAGGAGAGGATCAAAGGGAGGGCAGGGGGCTATAGCACAGCTCACACACTCTTTGAAGTCACACACAGGGACACGGACACACACACGCTTATCCTGTTCCTCTCTCTGTCTGTCTCTGTTGCTTTCTTTCTCTCTTTCACGCGTTCACACACAACAAGGACACTCAAAGACACGCATGCAAACACACACACTTTTTTATCAGATCCAGCAGACTGTCTGGATCTGAGAACCATCGGTGAGTTGGTTAACTGGACACACTGCAAACGATTCAACCTGACTGTGGAACCAACTTATAGAACCCACATTTTTACCAAACAGCAAGACTACACTAAAGAACCAAGCATTAGAACCCAACTTTAGATCCAGACAAGGATACCAAGCAGACAGGAACATTGGCCCTGTGTTAGTTTGTTCAGAACGTAAAATGTCAAGCTTGGATTTGATTGTTGCACTTCCGTGAGTCACAGCATGAAGTATTGTTTGCAATAATGATGTGCTGTTGATGTGTGTGTGTGCCTGTGTCTGTTTGTCGACGAATGTGTGTGCAGGCATGGCAGGAGCGCACAAGTTGCTGCCCGTGGCATAGGATTGATGGTGATTTTAAACCTGAATGCGGTCGAACATTCCACATCACAAAAGAATCACACACACACCCTAAATGTAAAGAGGAGTGACAGTCTGAATGTGACTTGGAGAGAGAAGAGAACTTTCACCAATGTAAATGTCTACCATGCCCAAGAAAAAGGCTTTAGTGTCTTCGGGAAACAATAGATTTTTCTTCTCTCTCTCTCTCTCTCTCTCTCGCTAACTCTCCTCTCGCTCTCTCTCAATCCTCTCTCTCTCTCTCTCACTCTCTCTCTCTCTCTCCTCTCCTCTCTCTCTCCCTCGCTCTCGCTCTCTCTCTCACTGTCTCTCTGTCTGTCTCTTTCTCTCGCTCTGTCATACTAAGATAATGTATTTGCAACTTTCCGGACTTATTAAAAAAGTCATTTCCTCTGTAGACACATAGGCAGTGTTTGCGTAGAGATTTTGTAATTGTCAGGTCCAGCCTGGTCAAGACTGCAACTGAGCTCACCTCTTTCTACTAAAATGAGCACTGTAAGCAGCTATACTAGTTGCTAGGCAACTCTTTTATCCAACTAATACACCCCTAAAGTGCTCAGAAAAGAGCAAGTAAATTCAAGAAAAAGAATGAATGGGAGAGACAGAAAAAAGGCAATAGGTAAAGAAATGAACATCTCAGCATTCAGAGTTGCAAACTAAACTGGCGCCATGAAATCTGGTTAGTTCATTATGAGCTGCTCAGAGCTGAGGCGTCGTCCAAGACACCATCACCCAGCCTGTACTACCACAGCTGCCACAAAACGCACTGGCATTACTGGCATTCTGACTCAAGCGTTTGTTTCTTCCTCATTAGAAGACACCACACACACATACTTGCACAGACTCACACACACACCACACAAAGGCACAGTGAAGGATACTATGCATTACCCAGACACCTCAGGATGGTCAACAGAGGTCATCGCTGGGGTCACAGAACATATCTTCATGACTGAACTTTAGACGCTATTCATTATGTGCTTTCCGCTATCCATGCTACCATCCTAGATATTGTCTTAGTATTCATATTTCCTATCAATACCGTGTGCTTGAAATAACAGTATATTATGCCAGTAAAACAACTAAGATGTCCTGCTACACATGGTTTTGCAATATGCAAACTAGCAAGCTTTCCTGGCCACCACAGCTGAGCTCTGCTTGCCTTGAAACAGTTTGTACGTCTTTGGTCGGCTACATGTTCTTCATGTTCTTACTAAAGATATAGATTAAAGGAACGTGAATTGGGATGATGGAAGTGTACAGACATAAGGAGCCCTGACTTTATCACAGTGCATCTTGGGTAGAGATGATCAGTCTACTCCTGTGCAGTGCATCTTGGGACTGCACACAGTTCTGTGTTAACAACACAGCTGATGCGTTAGACAGCATGTGTGAAAAGAGAAAAACAGAACTCTGTAACACTTATTCAAAGGATTAGCTAAGAAATTAGCATACAAATGTAGAACAACATGAAAGACTATGCAAAGCAGGGGGTAGAGGAGGCATACTGCGCGAAAAAGAATAGAATTATGGACGCAGCTTGCAAATATTAACCTCTGTCTATTTCCCTCAAACCAAAAAGGGAAAAGTAATTGTTGTACAAGCACCATGAGCTGTAGATGCTTTGTGCTTGTTACAATAAAATACTGTTTCAATAAGCCAGAGGAGAGGCACCAAACACACTTAAGTGTGTTGTACATTCATGACCTGTGTGTGTCCCTTCCGCCCATGCTGGCCTTTTCTAGGTGTGATCACAGTTGAACCAAATAGACCCTCAGCTCCTCAAGGCAGCCAGTCAATCCAGCCCATTGGCAGAGCCCGGCTGCCTCCCTAGCAACCAATACACTTGCACTTCGACACAGCCCTGTCGCCACATGAACAGCCAATCAGCATTGGGCTCCTCAGACATCGTGGAGGGAGTTGGATGAAAAACCTTTTTTTCTTGAGCGGCAGCAGTCAAGGATGGCCAGGGAGGAGGTTTCTGGGTCAGCGGGCTACTTGGCGTGAGCCCGCCACTCATGTGTGACAGATGGGTAGGGATCTGGGTCCCCTGTGAGGTCATTTATGGACACGACTCTGTCTCCCACACTTCCCCCGCTCCTCCCCTCTTCAGAAAAGCTGTCATAACAGAGAGACGCAGACAGATGCAAAGAGAGAGAGAGAGAGAGAGAGAGAGAGAGAGAGACAGAAAGCTGGACAGAGAGAGATAGATGGAGAAGGATAATATTAGTCATGTTTATTTGACATGTTTGGCCCCACCTGTCGCCTGCTGTTTGTTAAGCGTTTGCTTTAGATGACAGGCCAGCGCTGAGGGGCCGACGGAGGATGCACAAGGAACCAGCCTCATGCCTCATTACACTGTGTGACTCACTGACACACACTGACGTTCCTACACCCTCACTATTCTTTATGACTCAGTATTTGTGATCGATACTGACCAGTAAGCCTGTAAGCTTGCCAACCCGTTAGTTTGTCATCCTGGCAGCCAGCTAGCCTTTCAGCCAGTCAGTTAACCAACCAGGAAACCAATCAACCAGCCAGGCATCAAACCAGCTAATAAACCAATCAGTCAGTCATCCAGCCAACCAACCAAACAAACAGCTAGCCAGTCAGCAAATCACAGAACCGCAGACATCCAGCCCTCAAGACTGCGACTCTGTATGACTGAATGAGCAGACAAGAAAACAAGCAGAGCTGGATTACATGACAGAGAGAGCTCAGATGATGCAATAATGGTCCCTCTTCAAAGCTGTACCAGGAGAGGAAATAACAGAACATAAACAACATCTCTGTCTCATCTCCTTCCCTTCCTGTCATCCACTTTGCTTCACCTTCGGGGAGATGAAAGAGCCAATCAGGGACTACGAGTTGAAACATGACTGACAAGTCCAAAGGATGTCGGGCGTCGGGCATGAAGCATGACACTAATATGATTCAAATTTGCAGACACGCACGGAGGCAGACTCACACCAGCATACCAGCACAAGCACACATGCTCATCGACACGCAAGTGCGCTTGAAGACATGCATTCACACACATACACACACTCACATTTTCATTCACACACCCACACAATAAAGCATTAACAGAACCATAATAGAGATATATGAACTCTGGTCCAAAGTTTAAATGTAGACATGCTTAGATGATGCCTTCATGCTCCACTGCTGTGGGAAGGTTGGCGTGTATGTGCGTGCATGTGTGTGTGTCTGTGAGGCTGGGCAGGAAACCTATAATGTTCTGTTTGTCAGCCATTCTCTCTGATCTGAGAGAAGCACTCAATAGCCTCATTTAATGATCCTTATTTGTTCATCCAACAATTATGTCTCCTTCTAACTTTCTGTTGTCTCATCGTTGTATCTGCTTTCTGTCCATTTCTTTGTTTGTATTTCTCTCTCTTTTTTCCTTTCTTACAGTAATTGGCATCAAGATGGATAGAGAGGAAGTACAGGATAAGAGAGGTGGAATGATAGACAGAGAGGTGGAGAGAGAAGTAGAGAGGAGGAGAGATAAGCACGGAGGAGGCGAGAGCGCTGGATAGATAGGTAGAGAGGAGGAGAGAGAGGTGGAGAGAGGTGTAGCGAGAGGCAGAGAAGTGGAGAGAGGAGAGAGAGGGAGAGAGAGGTGGAAAGGGAGGCAGAGAGGAGGAAAGAGGCAGAGAGGTGGAGAGAGAGGCAGAGAGGAGAGGTAGGCAGAGAGGAGAGTGAGGCAGAGAGGAGGAGAGGGAGGGAGTTAGGAGAGGGAGGGAGTTAGGAAAGGGAGGGAGTCAGGAGAGTTTCTGTCTCACCGTCTCCATGCGTTACTTCTGATCTGGCTCCTGGCCAATGCCAACAGACCAACTGGCTGTCCTCTTACACTGAGTGACTGATCAGCAGGGTCACTGGTAATGACATTTAATCAGAGAAATTTCCACACAGCCGAGCTGTGAAATTTCATAAATACTTTTAGAGTGTACACTCAGCGTGCCCGTGCATCTGTTCGTTTCTGCATCCATGCAAGCAAGTTTTGAGTGTGTGTGTGTGTGTGTGTGTGTACTGCCACGATCGTACAGCACATGAGTAGGACGAAAACATTCTCCAAAATCAATTAATTACTTCAAACCAGTCCAGGCAGTAAGGGGTGTAATTACGCAGCAATTTCTTGTGTGGAGGGTTAGGCTTGTATGACTCCACTTTTCTCTCCATGTCACATTTTATTCATTTATTCATCTGTAATATGATCCTTTTTTAGGGATTTAAAATCACTTAGTATGAGTGCTGGTGACATCCAGTCATTTGACTGAGGGAGATGATAGGGGCGAGGGCAACCTGTGTGTGTGTATGTGTGTGTGTGTGTATGTGTGTGTGTGTGTGTGTCTGTGTGTGTGTGTGTGTGTATGTGAGCACGTACATGTGAATCTATTTGAACAAGCATGCATTTCAATCTCAATTACCCTTCTGTCAGTTTCACCATAGAGAGAAATCCAATTATGATTATCAGTTTGATATCCATGTTTCACTGTTGTAGTTCACTTTACTGTTCTATTTTTGGTGCAATATATCTTTGTGTTTCCACACGTGGCTATATGCATATATATATGTATGTATGCATGTGTGTGTGTGTGTGTGTGTGTGTGTGTGTGTGTGTGTGTTTCCACACGCTGCTGTCAGGTTGGGTTAATACTCTCAACCACATGTTGTAACTCATCTCCTTTCTGTCTCTTTCTTTCGGCCTCCACCCTTTTTCTCCACTTCTCTCCTTTGTGCTCTACTCTTCCTTCCTCTTCTGTCCTCTTTCCTTCTCTCTCCTCTCTTCCTCTCCTCCTCCCTCCTCCTTTCCTCCCCTCCTCTCCTCTCTTGAGCAGACGCATCAGAGACTGTGTCTGTGCTGAGCGACAGGCTGAGTTGTGTGGTTGTTCAGTGGTGTGATGTTGGCTCTCAGTGAAGCACAGTATCTCTCCTGTCCAGCTCTGTGTTATCCCCCTCTCCTCCCCTCTCCCCCGTCCACACACACACACACACACACACACGCACACACACACACACACACACACACACCGCTCAGTTCCGGTTCCCCCAACCTGCCCTGACACAATAACCCGTCCGTATGAAGTCCATTACTGTGGGTGATAAAGTCTTTGTGAAGATAGGCATTGTGGTTAAATATATATTCACCACCACCCCCCACACACATATATACACATACACAGAAACAAGAGACAGAGTGAGAGAGGAGATAAAGAGATAACAGAGGTTCTATGTTGCATCCTCCTCTCCAGACATAAGTGTAATTTCCTGGATAAACACTATAGCTTACAGGAGCATGCTTAGATACAGTACCATACTCTCACACACAAAAACGCATACACACTCTCCCAAACTGTTTCAAACCATACCATTCATAAACGGACAAACACTCATTTTCTAAACTCCCTCAGGAAAGGTAGAGGGAGTGCTGCAACAGACTTTATTTTGTATTTTTAGGGAAGAGCAAACACTCACAGTTTCTGTGTGAAAACAGTGAAGTGGGAAGAGGCCTCACCTGGAGATGATCTACTAACTACCTCACAGCAGAGATGGAGGGAGAGAGACAGGAGGAGAGAGACAGGAGGAGAGAGACAGGAGGAGAGAGACAGAAGGAGAGAGACAGAAGGAGAGAGACAGGATGAGAGAGACAAAGGGAGAGAGACAGAAGGAGAGAGACAGAAGGAGAGAGACAGGATGAGAGAGACAAAGGGAGAGAGACAGGAGGAGAGAGACAAAGGGAGAGAGACCGAGGGAGAGAGACAGAGGTGGCGAGACAAAGGGAGAGAGACAGGAGGAGAGAGACAAAGGGAGAGAGACAGAAGGAGAGAGACAGAGGGAGAGAGACAGAGGGAGAGAGACAGAGGGGGAGAGACAGAAGGAGAGAAGTAGAGGGAGAGAGACAGAAGTAGAGGGACGAACTGGGAGAAAGAAGTCAAGGAGAGAAGGAGTGGCAGAGAGAGTGGAGAGGAAAGAGAGAGAGAGGCAGACAGACAGGCTGGGAGGGAGGGTGGGAGGGAGGGAGGGACAGATTGGGAGAAAGACAAAGCACAAAGCTGCTTAAACTCCAATTCCAACAACAACAGGGAGACACAATGGTTCACCACTGTCTACTGCTATCCATCACTTCTCCTCCCACACCAGGCGAAAGAACCAGTCTGGCTGTTTGTGACGAGTCCGTGTGAGTGTGTACGTGTCCAAATTGAAAAGTGTGTATAGTGTGTGTGTGTGTTTGTGCTCTGCATAGCATCTTCTGGCAGCTGTAGAAACAGTAATTGGGGCTCCTTCAGGAAGCGTCTCTGCGAGACAACACGCTGCGTGAGCCGAGCCAACACTGATATAATGGAGTCCATCAGAGACGATTTAACGTTGTCAGTTTCCTCTCCGTTGTCATCACCGTCAACCTCAACCTTCTCAGACCGACTGGGAGGAAGCAGGATTGGGATTACAGAGGAGGGGAACAGGAAGAAGAACAGCACTGGTCTTCACATAAGATTCCTGTATCATACGCCGAGGGCAATGCCACCACCTGTGGAGCTACATTAGAATACAGAGGCTGAGAATATGGCTGGGGTGAGGGCTGAGGCCAGGGTCGAGGCTGAGGTTGCAACTGGGGTTGATCCTATGCTGGGAGATGTGACTGAGGTTGAGGCTGGAGCCGAGGCGGAGGCTGAGAGTGAGGGGCAGACGCTAGGATAGAAACCAGGGCAGGGGCTGAGGTAGGGGCAGTGGCTGAGGTAGGGGCAGTGGCTGAGGTAGGGGCAGTGGCTGAATCTATCTTCCTCTTAGAATGCTCTTAATCTCTCTCTCTCCCTGTTTCACCTCTATGTGGTCCTGACTGTTGCCTTGTCAAGTAGACACCAGGTTCTCCTGCTCAGACGAGAAATGATCTGGCCTTCAGGCCATGTTTACATGCTACCACTTACCATGAGCTTTATTGTGAGGGAATAGGCATATATTATGGATGCATGACTATAAATGAGTTGTGTTACAGTGTGTGTGTGTGTGCTATGTGAGGTTGTATGCGCCTGTGTGTGCGTGTGTGTGTTTTGTTGTGTCTGCCTGCCAGCGCCCGGCTGTGTAAGTGCACGTAGTGTAGTAACAAGATTTTCACGCGTATTGTGTTACCCCTGCTATTGTGTGAGCTATTTGTCATTAGCCTGCCAGTTTCGCTCCGTAGGGATATTGGCTTTGACCCTCGTGAATAGTATATAGGCACACCGATGTGCACTGTATGTGCGTGCCAGTCATTGCTGTCTGGATGGAAGCATCCTCTATCTCATCCACTCTGGATGGTGTCTCTGCAGTCATTTATTCCTCTGTGTACAGTCCTGGAAGGGAGAGACAGACATACACACACTGATGTCTAGTCCTGCAGCCCTGTTCACTGCTCCTGAGGGGCGTTCGTACGTTCAAATCCCCCCCTGGATATCCAGTCGTAGGGGGGAGAGGGAGAAGAGGGAGGCAGAATCGAGAGAGACGGAGGGGGAGTAATGTAGTGGTGGAGGGAGAGGGGAGAGATGGAAGGGAGAGAAAGGGACAGAGAGAGATTAAAAGAGTGAGAGTAGAGAGGTGGTGGGCGGGAGAGGGAGAGGACAGGGTTGGAGGGAGAGGGAGGGAGAGGAGAGAGATGGAAGAGGGGAGGGTTGGAAAGATGGAGAGGGAGACACAGCACAACAGATGCTCTGCAGACCTGGATGGATGAAATTGTAGGATGAAATGTGTTCTCATCCAGCAGATTTCCCTCATGGCTCTGTGCTGAGATCTGAGAATACTGGCTAGTTGAGTGTGTGAGTGTGCGCCCGCCCGCATGTGTATGTTTATGCATGCATATGTGCCTGCTTGTGGGCTGGATGTGTGTTTTGGGGGGTGATGTGTGTGTGCATGTTTGTGTGTTTTTGTGTTTGTGTGGGCCCTGTGTGTTAGCGTACGTGTGTATGTGTGTTGGCTCGTAGCAGCAGCAGCTGCAGGTCTGTTCTCCAGCCTGGCTGATGAATGACTGGCAGTGTTGAAACTGCGTGTGAGGAGAGCCTACGGGCGCTCCACAGGTGCATTGTGGGATTTGTTTTCATCTCCAGGTTTTTAAGAGGCTGGTTGGGGAAATTATTCAGCAGTGCTGTAGCTAGGTGGCAGACACTAAGACGTTTCTGTTGTCGGAAGTGTATTTCTAGAGTGTGTCTGTGTGTGCGTACTTTGTTATGTGCCCTGACACAACACATCACACTCACGATGCAACAGTGTGTTGTTCTGTTTACAACTGTTGCGTTAACAGCTGTTTTGTGAGCACCCTGTTGAATATGCGGATTGTTCTTAATGAATATGTGTCTCTGATTCCTGTTTATCTGGGTTCCGCTTTGTGCCATTCGTTGTTTGTCCGTTCGCACACGGGGGGGGGGCGGGTGGGGGGGGCAGGGATGCTGGCCAGCTACGCCCCCTGTCCTCCCCTCATCTCTCATCATGTGTGATTGATGATTCTTATTAAGACTTCTACAGGAGATGAGTGCCTCACTTCCTGTTGACCCGGCCAAGATCCTGTAAACACACACGGCTCCAGGCCAACACACACACACGCACAGATGCTCAGGCACAAAGACTCAGGCACACACACAAATAATCACACATTCTCACACAAAAATTCTCTCTCCCTCTCTTTCTCTCTCTTGCACTCCTTTACAGGCACACACACATCACCACACACAATGTATCTCTCACTCACACACTCTATCTCTCTCTCACACACACACTTTTACCCTCATGCACACACACTCACCTCTGGGGATAATTAAGAGAGAATCTTGACTATTTATGTCTCAGGTTAACCACATCAGACTAATGAATGGACAACAGGAACCAGGAGAGTTCCTGATCCTCGAAACGAGCTCTTCTCCTTAATGACCAGTCACTGTCATCATCTCCACGCTACATTTGCCACAGACGCCTCGCATCTCTTCTCATCCCTCCTTCAGCTTCCTTCTAGAACTCATCCCTCTTTTCTTGCTTTTTTTCTCTCCCCCTCTCTTCTCATCTCTGCTCGTCCATCTCTCCTCTTTCCTCTCATGCCTCCTCTTCTTGTCTGATATCTTCCCCCTCTTCTCATCCTTCTACTCTCATCTCTCTCCTCTCATCCCTTGCCTCTCATCCCTCTCCTCTCATCCCCAGCATTATCGGTTGGTGTCAAGAGGCCTTGTAGCCATTGAAACTGAGTGAGAGGAGGGAGGGAGGAAGATTGAGAGAGAGATAGGGAGGAAGGGGAAGAGATGTGGAGGGGATCATGGAGTAATGGTGACAAAGGTGGAGAGAGAGAGGAGGGGTGAAGAGGAAATGGGGAGACCTCCAGGGAGGAAGGGAGGGAGAGCAACAGAGAACTGTCCTGGTGGCAGCAATCTCCGGCTGGCCTGCCTCCTCCTGTTAATGACTACAATTAAGATGTGTGGATGAGGAAAGAAGACACACCCACACTGAGCAAGTGTGTGTTGGAGGTGTGTGCATATGTGTGTGTGGAGAATTGTTGTGGTGTGCGTGTGTTGGAGTGTGATGTGTGTGTGAGTGTGATGAATGTGGGAGGTGTGTAAAATGGCAAGTGTTGAGAGGTGGTCCGACTGCAGCCTCATTAGAGTGAGGCTGGACTCCATTGAGTTGTGACCCCTCTTGTAAGTGGATGTTTATGCCATTTGTGTGTCCCTCTCTGGTCCATGTGCATATGGATTGTGTGACGTCTGTGACGTCTGTGTGTAGGGTGTGTTGTGAGAGAGAGAGAGAGGCAGAGGAAGAAGAAGAGGATGAGAGAGAGAGTTTGAGAGGAGAGAGAGAGAGACATGGTGAGAGACGCAGAGAGAGAGAGGACGAGAGAGAGAGAGAGAGAGAGAGAGAGAGAGAGAGACAGAGGAGACAGAAGACAGAAAGAGGCCGAGGAGAGAGCATTCCAGACACTGTTCCAGAAATCGTCCAGAAGATCTAAAAGCGTCTAGTACAGCAGCTAGTTGGGTGCTCATTAGCTCTAGAGTACAGAGGCCTGGCATGTTCACAAACTCACACACATATACACAGTATATTCACACGACCCCCCCCCCACACACACAGCAGCCTGAGACAGTACACTCAAAACAAAGACAAGAGAACACAAAACCAACCATATGCACACTAACAGAATACACACAGTGCCCACCCACAGCACATCAGCATTCCATTTACACATCAAAACAAACAATCACACAAATTGCATAAATACACACACCATGTAATGATTAATGATTACTTGCAACCCCTCACTGAGTTGGAGCTGCTAAAATATTGATAGAACTTGTTTCTCTATCCAATTTAATTTCTCAAAGAAATTGACTTTCTTTCTGTCACCCCCGCCCTCCCCCCTTGCCCCTCACACACCCAGCAACCCTCCCATCCACAGAGAAATCTGCAGTTTGTATTGGAAGAGGGGCGGAGGGGGGGGCAGTATTGAGTCCTAATTCGGCAGATCGTGCTCCCCGCCACCATTCTTTGTCACCATTATGATGACATCATCCCCTCCAACATGCTTTCTGAGTGGTGCCGGTGGAAAGGGAGGGGTCAGAGTGACACACCTATCGGGATACTGTTCCGGGTGTGAACATACAATTTTATTACTGCTGATTGTGGGCTGTGCTTATTATGGGATTGACCCCTGGCTGTACGTGTGTGAACGCTGCAGCCCATTATCCAGGCTGCCACCAAGGCAACCAGCCTTAATGAGGAGGAGGAAGATGGTGATTATTATGAGCAATTCATCTCTGAACTTCAATTGAATTGGGGAGGTTTTTTTGATGGAAAGGGAATTATATGGCAGCTTCTGTCATAACTGCACCAATTTGAGTAAGTGATTGCTACATTGCTCCTTAATTTATTTAATGCAAAGACATCCAATAATAGAACTGTTGTTATCACAGACCAGAACAAGTTTTAAGAAGGAGAGACCAGACTGTAACAGATTACATGAACTGATTGGTTAAAATCAAGAAATCCACTTCCTGCCACAGCCCTTCCTGCGTGTCACTTCCTCCATCTTCACGACCATCTGACAGGTCCACCCACCCCTTGACCAGGGTGGTCTCAGTGAAAACTAAAGCATTGATCTATCGGCAAAAACGACACATTGGAATACAATGGAATCCTTCCTGGTCTCGCTTGGCTGGGCCACCCTACTGGCTACGCTCCAGTGGGTACATTACCAGTTATCAATATTCATTAGTTACAACGCTTTACTTCCACTTGCTTTGACGGACATAGCTTCTATTGTCATTAATACCATTCTGCACTGATTAGTAAATAAACAGCATTGCATTGTCAAAGTATTGCTTCCTAAGCCAGTCAGCCAATTACTGGCTACTGACTGACTGTCATTATCGACAGGGTCAATGACAGATCATTTACACAGCTTATCCACTATGAGATGCTGAGTCAAAAGGCTGTAAGAGTTCTCATTCGTCCAGATGACCAACCAGTGACTCTCTGTACCGCGTGGGAGAAGGACAACATTTAGTTCCCTAAATGGATACTTTAAAAATGAATGGTTGAGACATGCTGGCAACTATTTGAAGTGACATTGCCAGCTACTTAGGTTGACTGCAACTATAGCAACCATCAACTTTCAAATTAACTCAACAGCAGGTTGAACGACCTCCGATTGGTTTCCTTCAAGCAATTCTATGAAGGGAATTGGATAAAGCTACATCAACAGATGTATCTATTTTGATTGTGGCATCTGTTCCGCTTCTAAACAAGCAACAAGTCTCTTTGCGTTAGACAGTTTTCTAAATCCAAATAGATAGCTCGTTAATATTCTCTTTTTCTGGAGAAGCAATCAAAAGAAAAAAAAACAAAAGTAATGGTGCCACAGCTGTGACAGTCAACTCTAAATAGATCTAGAGGAAGGTCTCTCTGGGTGGGTACTCAAGTAGGAGACACATTTTCATCTGTCTTTTGCACGATAACGAAGAGAACCCGCAGCTTCTTAAAACCATCTCACCAGGTGAACTCCTGGCCGTTGCCCTCGGTGAGCGTGCCAGACCTTCTCTGCGCTGGAGTTTACATTTGGGGCGTGAGTATTGAGTGTGTACAGAACTTTACCTCCTGATTGTGCCGGAGACGGCAAACAGTCTTCAGGAGAGGCCGGGTCCTGAATAAGAGCCCGCGACTGAGGAGGAGGAGGAAGGCTAAAGGGCTGCGCGAGAAAGGAATGTTCGCTCCTGCTCAGGTGCTGTGGATGGGAACACCATGATATTGAACCACCCTTAACTGCTCGTGCCCTCTGTTTAAGAGGGAAAGCGGAGACAGTCAGAGAAAGTCACGGAGATGGATAAAGGGAGAGAACAGAGAGGGGAAAGCGAGGGGGAAAAAAGAAATAGAGAACGGATGGAGAGGGCTAGAGCAGGAGTGCATCCATGCATCTCTCCTGTGGGAGACAACGTATTGATTAGCTATTTGCTCCCTGCTGCTGCCTGCGTCCCACCCTGATGTTGTCTCCCTGGGGAAGATAGTTGGCCTTTCAGCACAACACATTCCACAGAAAAACAGCATGTCCCAGCAGCAGCACACTGTAGCATGAAGTGCACTCTGTAAGACCCTCAAGCACCAACCACACAGGCATCATCCTCCACTGAGAAACTACACCCCATGACATTTATGAAATACAGGCCTCATCATCCCTTACTTTATGATGAACTATCTTCTATTTAAGATGTGAAAACGATCCCTTTTAATCTACACCTCTTGCCAACATGTCTGCTAAGAACTACACTGTCTAAAACTGAAGAGATTAACTGAAAATACAAGAACCTCCGATAGAATCGTCTGGGATTCCTTCCCCACCTGACTGGAGCCCAACAGCAACGTGTCCAGCAGTCTAGCTGTATGAGGTGGATCTGTCCCCATGCCCTGGGGCAGTGGGGCTTTGGCAGGGCCGGCTGGGTGAGGAGCTGGGCCGGTCCAGGAAGTCTAGCCTGGAGGCACAACACCACTGGATGCCTCGATGGAGCGCACATGAAACAGAGGCTTTTCTGTTACTTTTCAACAGCACTTTGGTTAAACTCAGTCTTCTGCTCCACCTTTGTGAAAACTGCAATGTTGGTTTTCCATACTGAAGATCTTGAATAGATGGAGCTAGCTAAGTATGTGTAGCTGTTTAGCTGTCACATCTGAACTCCTTCTGACCCACAGCAGTGATGATGTCATCACTTTTGCTTGCCGCCTGTCAAAATATTGTTAAAAATAGATGATCTGTGTTTACCTTCTGCCCCACTGTACTGGATATCCCATCCTCCTACGCAGTTTCTCATTTCCTTCCTTCTTCCTTCCTTCCTTCCTTCCTTCCTTCCTTCCTTCCTTCCTTCCTTCCTTCCTTGCTTCCTTGCTTCCTTCCTTCCTTGCTTCCTTCCTTCCTTCCTTCCTTGCTTTCTTCCTCTCATCCTCCTCTCCTTGATCCTCTGCTTCCATCCTCTCGTCCCTTTGATCATCTCCTGCTTATGTTTTATGGTCTTTCATCTCTCCATCCGCTCTGCCTGTCTGACAGGTGTCTAGCACGGAGGCAGGTGGAAAGACAGGCAGGGACAGAAACGTGTATATAGCAGAGACACAGGCAGCGAGAGAGACAGAATAATAGCAGAGTGGCAACAGGCCGAAGAGAGAGACAACGTGAATATAAGCAGGCAACAGGCAAGAGAGAGGGACAAGGTGAAATATAGAGGGAACAGGCAGGGAGAGAGCACAAGGTGAATATAGCAGGGCAACAGGCAGGGAGAGAGACAAGTGAATATAGCAGGGCAACAGGCAGGGAGAGAGACAAGTGAATATAGCAGGGCAACAGGCAAGGAGAGAGACAAGTGAATATAGCAGGGCAACAGGCAGGAAGAGAGACAGGTGAATATAGCAGGGCAACAGGCAGGAAGAGAGACAGGTGAATATAGCAGGGCAACAGGCAGGAAGAGAGACAGGTGAATATAGCAGAGACACAGGCAAGGAGAGAGACACGTGAATATAGCAGGGCAACAGGCAGGAAGAGAGACAGGTGAATATAGCAGAGACACAGGCAAGGAGAGAGACAAGTGAATATAGCAGGGCAGCAGGCAGGGAGAGAGAGAGGTGAATATAGAAGGGCAAAAGGCAGGGAGAGAGAAAGGTGAATATAGCAGGGCAACAGGCAGGGAGAGAGACAGGTGAATATAGCAGGGCAACAGGCAGGGAGAGAGACAGGTGAATATAGCAGGGCAACATGCAGGGAGATACGAAAACAGGTGTATGTAGCAGGCAGACAGGAAGGAATTTTAAACCGAATAGCATCGGTTATGATCAGAGCTCAGTTGAGTTACTATATGTGTTTAGCTGCATCTCTAACACAGAGACTCAGTAAACAAGGCCTCCTACTATACAATCACACATTCTCTTTCATGTGAGACTGCAGTGTAGAGCTGCCCCCACCCAAAGCCAGCTCCAGTCACATACCCAGCCCTAGTCACATACCCAGCCCCAGTCACATACCCAGCCCTAGTCACATCCCCATCCCCACTCACATACCCAGCCCTAATCACATACCCAGCCCTAGTCACATACCCAGCCCTAGTCACATACCCAGCCCCAGTCACATACCCAGCCCCAGTCACATACCCAGCCCCAGTCACATACCCAGCCCCAGTCACATACCCATCCCCAGTCACATCCCCATCCCCACTCACATACCCAGCCCTAGTCACATCCCCATCCCCAGTCACATACCCAGCCCCAGTCACATACCCATCCCCAGTCACATACCCAGCCCTAGTCACATGCCCATCCCCAGTCACATACCCATCCCCAGTCACATACCCAGCCCCAGTCACATACCCAGCCTTAGCCTCAGTCCCTGCCTGGACAGGTCATTTTGATGCATCTTCTGTTTACTGCATGATAATCCAGGCCCAGCCCTCCACTGAGCTATGGAATACATCCTGGGTTCAGGATCCTTGACAGGAAGGTTTTGTCCCAGTTGTTGTGTCCTCTACCACAGAAATGTTTCACAAGGCAGATCCCTGTAGAGCAGAACAGTCAAAACCCTGATGATGTCTTTGGCCCTCCCTGTGCCTCTGTTCCTCTCCGCCTCCGTCTCCATGACATTGCCATGGAGATGAGAGGGAGGAGGGTGGGGTGTTGGTGCGTGAGGAGGAGAAGTGTGTGTGTGCTTGTGTGTGCTTGTGTGTGGAGGGGGTTGTTGCAGTTGTCTTCAACACAGCCAGCATCTCTGTGCTGTTTTACCTGCGGCCACAGCAGGCCCCCACCTCAACAACTCCCTCCCAAGGTGTGTCCAGGTCATGCACACGGACCAGGTCTCTGTATCCAGGGCCTGTCTGGGGGGAGAGGAGGGTTGGCAAGGATCACTCACAGCATACTTTATTAAATCCATCAGCTTTCCACGCTGAGTGGTTTCCTTCTGTAGCTGTTCGGCTCTAACACATGCAAATGCTTAACATTTCTCTGTCTCTCGTCCCAGGATTGACAGTGGTAATGGCTGTTTGGAGCCAACTCAGAACAAGCTTCCGTCAGACCCTGATGAAAGATTGACAGACTGATATTTGGTGGGTTTAAAGAGCTCCACTGACAGCTGGAACAAACAAGATTACTATGAAAATCAACTCCCATATTCCAGCCTGTCACGCAACTGTCAGTCCCTGCTGTCAAAATGTTGGTGTTTCCCAGAAGCGTAGTGACCCAGACCTGACACAGAGATGTGTGTGAACCTGTGAGACATGGCTCCACAGGGCAGGGTCTGGATCGAGAGATAGCTTATTATTGCTGGTGGTGGTCAGCGAAGGATGACATTCTAAAAGTCAGGTCATTCAGCGAAAAAAACGTCAGCCGGTCTTGTCTCTCAGTCAAACAATCATCCTCACAATCAACCAGCCAGTCAGTCATCCATCCATTCATCATTCCATTCAGTCAGCCATCTAGCCAGCCAGCATGTTCATAACCAGTAATACTACCTACCAAGTGAACGATCAAAAACACTGCTTCCTGTATACGCAGTCTTTCTTTCGCTCCATCTGAGACTGCCTCACAGCTCAGGCTCACAAGCTGCCACATCTGCTCACCAACATCCTGTCGTCGTGGACACATCTGCTCACCAACCTCTTGTCGTCGTGGACACATCTTCTCACCAACATCCCCTCGTCGTGGACACATCTGCTCACCAACCTCTTGTCGTCGTGGACACATCTGCTCACCAGCATCCCGTCGTCGTGTACACATCTGCTCACCAACATCCCGTCGTCATGGACACATCTTCTCACCAACCACTCGTCATCGTGGACACATCCGGGGCTGTGACGAGAACGTGTGACTGTGGCAGCCTGCCACCAGGATCAGCCTGCACATGACTCTGTGTGCCTAGTTTACCCTGCAGACTGGCTCCCCGGAAAATTATACCCTCTCCCTCACTTTTCAATTAATTTGCCACAAGGCGGGCATGGGGCCTGTGTAGTCAAGCACGCGCATGTTGACACAAACACAAAAATAAAGAGATTCACACACACACAGACACACGAACAACCATGCACACACAACACACACACATACCGATTCAAACACACACACAAAACAAAACACAACATGTGTAGCCAGAGAAGGGTCCTGGAGATGATAGAATGAGATTGAAAAAGAATGGCTATATTGCTTGAGAGTGTTCCTGCTCACCACTGCATGCCATATAAATCTTATGAGTGCCTATTTGTCAAATATGACACTGATACTTAACAGCATTCTGTGCTCCAAGACCATCCACATTGCCTCCCAGGCTTCATAAAAGTGGTAGGGTAACCAATAATGAATTTGTGTGTGTTTGTGTGTGTCAGTGTTTGTATGTGTGCATCCACCTCCACCTACAACATCATCCCAATCTCATTAAAGTTCACATCTTTAGTCAATTCGCTGATACATTTATAGGTCTGTACACATGCTATAATTACTCGAAGATATTGTTTGTTTTTTAACCTTATTTATTCATGGTAAATATTAGACAGGCGATAGTGACATCTGGTTCATCTTCATTCACTCCCTTCAGATCGTTCTATAAATCATTGTGCTGTCCAACTTTAGCTCATGCCTGCTCGGATAACCGTGGGTCTGTGATTGATTAGCCAGCCTGGGTGTGACATGATCACAGCTCTATGATTGATTAGCCAGCCCGGGCAAGGTACCGTATGATCCCAGGTCTCTGGGAGAGTGTCCCCCACCTCGTCTTATTGCTGTCTCTCTGAGCAGAATGACAGCTCTGGAAACATGCGCAGGCCGTCAGGAGCAGCAGAGTTGTCACCCGTAGGCCAAGTCACTGACCGCTGAGATGATGTGTACGACCGTCCATCCGTTTCTCTCTCGCTGTCAATCTGTCTGTGGGTCTGGACTGTCTGTTGGTGTTTTATTTAGTTTATCTGTGAGGATATCTGTTTGTCTCTCATTCTATCTGTATACAGTATCTATTTGTCTGTCTGTGTGTCTGGTGTGTCTCGCTGCTGTGTTCACCAAAGCTCCTAACTGGAATGCTAATGTCACTGTCACCACCAGGTCTAATGACCTTCTCTGTGACTTTGTGTGCATACAGCTGAGATGCATCCAGAGCTGGCTTCTCCATGGACGAAAAGTGTCAGCTCTCTGAGTGCACCCTCCAAGTCTAATCCTGTGATGCCACCCGGGTCAACAGCAGGAAGCTAGCTTTCCCTCCTCCCGCAAGATCTGGGCTGGGCTCCATGCAACTCTCAAGGCCCCGCAATTCAAAACTCAATTAATGGATCACAAGCTCTTAATGGAAAACAAAGAATCCACTTTTCATTTCCACAATTTAATTTTCCCGTTGGCTTCCTGTGTAGACTGAACTGATATTCAGATTGCCTCCTGACCCTGGTGGTTGTTTGGTGTGGCCATTTGGCTGGCTGTCTGGTGGCTCTCTCTCTCTCGCCGCCAAGCCTTTACCCTTTCTGCAGTGTCGGATGCAACTGACCACCAATCGGAATCTTGCCGAGGCTTCTCTCTGTTCTCATTGGTCGCTGAGCCGGGCCGAGCCGCAGCAGTCCAGTGGTGCAGCAACCAACCTCTCAGGTGGCTTTAATGTAATTGCTTCTAAAGTGAATGGCTTTGGCTTTGAGCACTTTTTCTAATTGTCATTTTCCTGTGGTGATAAGCGAATTAGTGTTCTTCTAGCATGTTAGCATTAGCCAGCTAGCTCCCCCATTCAGAGCCAGACTCAGAGACAGAGAGAGAGAGAGAGAGAGAGAGAGAGAGAGAGAGAGAGAGAGAGAGAGAGAGAGAGGCCTGAATCCCCTCACATCACAGCTGGGACTAGAGGCTTACATCTGGAAGACAAGGGATGATAAGGGAAGGATTTTCTCATAAAATGGACAGTAACGGGAGTTACATAAGCTCAAGTGTTTCCCTCTAGAAGCTGAAGGCTGTACTTGCAGGAGTCAGCTGAGCAAGCTAACAGGCAACCTGAGGTGCTAATGTTCTGCAAACCCTGAAAACACCAACTAAATCCAGCCTGCATTTGCTGCGCCGCAACAAGCTAGCTTTAACACCATAAACTTCATACCGATCTGCTCAGTATTGGATTCCCAAGAAGAAACCATGTAAGCCTCAGATTCCGTCATCGTCACAGATCTATAATGTAGATGCCTCTCCTGAGAGAGAGATAAGCTGACATATCAACAGAGAGGATCTACACAGAGGACACACGCCTGTGTCTACTGTTCCAACGTCTGTATACGCGTCTCCTCTCCTCCTTCACTAACTCAAAATCAACCAGCCTTGAAACAAGTGGCTTTTTGGTAATGCTGGGTCCTCTCCTGCCAGGCTGTGCCTAGGGAGACAGACTGGCAGCTGCTATCTGTATGTGGCTCTCTGTGAGAAGCTTCTGGAAGGATCTTCATGTTTTGACAGGCCTGTCTCAGTGTCCCAGTGTGCACAAAGCAGCTATGACAGGTGTTGTGTTTCACAGCAGATTCTCCATCTCATCTCATCTGTAATTCTGTACCTATGGAGAGAACTTTGCAAAAAAGTAAAACGTTCTGGTGTTTCTGTTTCAGTGAGCGGCTGCATCCATGTGTGAGGATCGGTATCTAAGTGCGCTCGTGTGTACAGCACACTGGTTCGATCACTTACCTGTTGTCGTTGTGTGTGTCTGTGTGTGTGTGTGTGTGTGTGTCCAGGTGGCTGGCACAGGGGCTAACCCGGGCAGGACCCATGAGGATCATTAGAAGATGTGGGCAGCCTGGGCGCCTCTGCTCTTCTTAGCCATGTGGGTGACGAGCTGCTCCGCTGGGCCGCTCTCCTTCAGAATAGGTGAGTAGGATCACACCCTCCTAAGCCTGTTTTTATTGCTTTTATTATCCTTCGTATATACTGTAGCTTTACTCTGAATAGGTAAGACTCACACATTCTGGTCCTGGTCCTGGTCCTGTTCTCCGTCCTGGCTCTGGTCCAGGTCCTGGTTCTGGTTCTGTCCCTGTTCTGGTCCTGCTTCCTCTAGGCATTAGACCAACACACTGGCATGACTTCAAATATTGAACAAATCTTGCTGGCTTGGTCCAATATAAACTAGTCATGTCAGACTGTTCAATGCATGGAGAATAAAGACTGGGGTTGGTATTGACATTGGTGCTGGCGTCAGTATTGATGTTGGTGTTGGTGTTGGTATTGGTGTGGAACCCGCATAGCAGCCAAGGCATTTCATTACCTGTATTTATCAAGGCTCAAGCCATTGTATAAACGAAATCCCTATTTCCAATAACAGCTTGGCCACAGGGAAAGCAGAGCCACCGCACAGCAAGTTCATTATTGAGTCGAAGACTAAATCCAACAAGCACACCAGAACCTCACAGGAAAGCATATTTTCCGTTCCACGCTTTTCCCGGCGTTTGTTTTCAGAGGCTACCAGAGGAAAGTGAATGTCAGGGGAAGTCAAGGCATGTTAGTTAGCAGTGATGGAGTACAAGTCAGCAACCAAATACTGTGTTTGTGTGTGAATGACTGAGTGTGTGTGTGTGTGTGTGGGGGGGGTGCGTGAGGGAGAAGGTGAGAGAGAGATACAGACACTGCGAGGGTGTGAGAAAGTCAGAGGGAAACTAAGAAAAAGAAAAGTGAGAGAGAAAGCTATGTTATCAATATTGCTAGAATCAGCATGTCAAGCACTAATTAGCACCTATGCTGAAAGAGCGGTGGAATAAGAAAGCATCACTGGTAGTAACTGTTAGTACGTGTCTGACCAGTTTACCTATGACTTGTTGTGTTCTAGCTGCCTCAAAGCGGTCCTATACCATTATCTATCCAGTACTAGTTCTCTATAGTGCAGAAACACAGCTGCAAGGATCATTGGTGCCCCTCTCCCCTCCATCCTGGACATTTTCCACACACAATGCTCCAGCAAAGCCAACAGTATCATAAAGGAACCCACACACCCCTCCCACAGTCTCTTCCAGCTCCTACCATCAGGTAGACGGTACAGGAGCATCAGGGCCCGCTCTGCCAGACTGCTCAACAGCTTTTTCCCCCAGGCTGTGAGAGCCCTGAACTCAAATCACCCCGCCCCTCTCTGAAACCTCTTACAAACCCCATACCACCTGAAACATGAACCATATGGAACTTGCTCTAGTCACTTTTCGCTGTGTATACACAAACTCCACTAAAAGACTTCTTTGCACATGTGCAGCATTCCTCTATGCACATGTAGAGCACTCTTTGCACATGTACAGTATTCATCTGAAGAATTCGTATAGTTTGTATTTTTTTGTTTATGTATAGGAAAACAATTTGTATAAATATTTTACTCATGCCTGTATTTATGTAGCACCGTGGTTCTGTGAGGCACGACATTTCGTTCCACTGTATGCCCCCGCATGTTGCGAAATGACAATAAAGCTCAACATGAAATGGTACTTCCAGTTATCCACATGTTCACATCCTGTCTCGGTCATGAATGGGGTGTATTGCTGGAGTTGGAGTTCAGGTGCATGCTTTAGGAGCATGTGCATGTCTGTGCCGCTGTGTGTGTGAGAGCGCGCATCTTTCCCAACCCGCGGAGGAAGTCGTCTCCAAACAGCAGGTGTGATTGAAACTCAAGGGAAAGGCAGCCATATTGATCCCTGTCTGGGTAGAGCTGAACGAAACCAGGTGAGTCTCATGTAGCTCTGATGCCTGTCTGGACTTCTTTTCAGCCCAGATCAGATAGGAACACTACGGAGATTTGTTCAGGGTTATCTCCACACACACACACCCCCCCACCCACTCACCCCCGTTGCGTTGCAGTTGTGTTATTATTAAAGGCCCCAGTAAGCTAGCAGACACCATAACAGGAAGAGTCGACAGATCCCTTATGCCACATGCTGCAAGCTAATTAGCCAATGCTTTTCTTCCCCTCCTTTTCGTTTTTCTCCATTCTGCCTCCCTCTCCTCTACCTCCACAGGCAGAACCCGTCTGGAAGTTTCTGCTAACTCTGGGTTGTGTGTGTGGGTTGTGCGTATGTGAGATTGTGGATGTGTGCGTATGAGAGAATGCGTGTTTGCATGTGTGTAAGCACCATTGTAAATGTGTGCGTCAGTGTGTGAAGGAGAAAGAGTGTGTGTGTGTGTGTGTTTGTGTGTGTATGGTGTGTACGTCTGTTCAACTGGACTGTTAATTAGGAGGTTGTTTGTACTCTTAAGTTAGACCTCTGGCATTGAAGCCTGTCTGAGACTCGGGGAAACATTAACCAGGACTTCTGGCTCACTGAGATGCCCCCTACACACATGTAGGCTCACACACACTCACCCTCTCTCTCCCTCTCTCTTACACAAACACACTCACATTCTATGCCTCTCTCTCACACACGCACTTTCTCTCAAACATCCACACACTCACACACATGGTGCTCTAGGAGGTGGTATTTATCAGGGAGCCCCTGGAGTGCAGCATGGCTGCTGTAATGTCACTGTCTGGCCTTCTCCCCGAATACGTCAGGACAGACGCAACACGCCAGCCCCGACAGCCAATCAGGGGGCAGATAGAGCAGCGCCGGTGAGCCGCTTTGTCCAGTCTGATTGACAGATGATTGGAGCTGAATAGAGGAGGCTAAGTAGCCAAGAGGAATCTGAGCTCTGAGAACAGGCAAGAAAGAGTGTGTGTGTGTGTGTGTGTGTGTGTGTGTGTGTGGATGCGTGTGGGGCGGTGGGGGGATGGAGTATGTCTGTGTGAACCTGTGTGTGTGCGTATGTGGTTGTGTGTGTATGGGGTGTTACTGGTGTCAGCATTGCTGCACAGTGTGTTCACCCCGTACCTGATATGAGTAAATTATGCGTGGGCTACTCCTGCAAGTTTGAGAAAGTGCAGATGCAACACTATAACTTATACTCTGATAGAACATTTGGTGTGCACATAAACAGGCATCATTTGTGTATAGCTTTGCAGACGTAACAAAAGCAGTTATTGTCTGCTTTGCAAACCTGTTACATGCCACATGCGCTCATGCAGCGTTTAAAAAGGTACTGCTGCCACTATGTTGGAACGATCAGTCCCCACACATACTATGGTGTTACGTTGGTGCCGTCGCCCCTGTTGGGAACCCATGGTAAAATGGCTAAGACAACATGGACATCGTGGGCAGAGCTGGTCCGCGTTGTATGCTTTTCAGGTGTGTGAGGGCACTGTGCTGTGCAGTGTACACGTCAGGTACACGTTAATACCTCAATACAATGTGTGCACAGCGTCATCGTGACACCCACGTGACATGTGAAGGCTTTAGAAAGTTCTTGTTTGCATTCAGAGCTTTGATATTGTGCAGGCGTGTGCAGGCGCTACTCTGCGATTTGCATATTAACCGCTGACACTAATAACACCCCATTGTGTGTGTGTGTGTCTGTTTTGTATGTGTGTGTGTGTGGTGTGTGTGTGTGGGGGTGTGTGTGTGTGTGATGTGGTGTGTGTGTAGTAAAATGTGTTGTGTGTGTGGTGGTGTGTGTGGTCTGTGTGTGGTTTGGTGTGGCATGTGGGGAGTGCGCCTGTACTTCCACTTGTGCATGTGAATGTTTGAGTAAACAACTTTCAGTTGACCTATAGAGCGACAATACCAGCGGAATCTAATCTGCACTCTGCTATGCCAAGGGTGGATGTTTTGCTATTGTAATTCAACCAACTTTATGACCAAACTCTATAGAGGGAGCTCATTAAAACATTCAGGAATTTGGAAATCAATTTACTCCATGCTATCTCATACACCAATTAGATTGTTTCATAAAAGGGAAATTTCCCCCTAATTAATCAAAGGCCATATGCTTATCAGGAGTGTGAAATTGAAAAGGAACTTGGGTAAGAGTATAATGAGCTGTAATCAGAAGGAGTCATCTATCCTCTCTGGGCTGTGTTGGAATGGCTCTGGCTTCAGAGGTGTTACCGGGTAGAACGCTCTCTCTGCTCGCGTCTTTGTAATTACAAATATATATTTTTATCATCAGCTGAAAGTCTCGTCTATAACATTTTATGTAAGGATAACATTAACCACCAAGTAATTACATAGATACATTTTACACTAAGGTTGCATTAACTACCATTTAACTGCATCCACTTGCCCCTGGAACCTCAAAGTTCCATAAATAGACATGCAGAGATCATATAACTGCATCTTCAGTCAGACCCTGAGAGTTCTAGAAGTTCTAATCCGTTTTCTCTATCCTCTCCTGACTCTAGTTTTAGCACACTCCTGTCTTGACATTTCTACAGAGCGAGGAAAGGCGTTTTCTCAAAGAACCTATGTCAGATCTGTGTGTGTGTGTGTGTGTGTGTGTGTGTGTGTGTGTGTGCACTACCACTACAGATCCCCTAACCCCCTCCTGGGTGTGTATAGTGCTACCCAGACAGCCACCAGTCTGCTCCACAGAGACTAACCTCTAATGATGCTAGATCAGATGTTTAATAGGACACGGTCAGTCTCCCCAGCAAAGCATCTTACATTAGGTCCGCGTCAGGCTCCACTCAGCACTTTATTGAGCTTTATTCAGACTATATAAATTAATTAAGTTTGTTTGGCTTTGGGACCTGAGCAGGAAGCTGTGGTGAGACACCCCACGTGATGTCGTCTGTGGTGACAGAAACAGATGGGGCAGCCCTGACAGGAGAAGAGGAGAAAGAGATGGAGATGAGGAGGGGGGGGACAAGAGGAGGAAAATGAGGGGGAGAAGCAGGGGAGGAGGAGAAAGAGAAGGAGGAGAAAGAGGAGAAGGAGGTGTATGTATTTGGTGTCATGGTCCAGTTCCTGGATTCTTCCACTACCTACTACTCTCCTGCCTACTGCTCTACTGCCTACTGCTCTACTACTGCCTACTGCTCTACTGCCTACTGCTCTACTACTGCCTACTGTTCTACTACTGCCTACTGCTCTACTACTGAGCTCTACTACTGCCTACTGTTCTACCGCCTACTGCTCTACTACTGCCTACTGCTCTACTACTGCCTACTGCTCTACTACTGAGCTCTACCACTGCCTACTGCACTACTACTGCCTACTGCTCTACTGCCTACTGCTCTACTACTGCCTACTGCTCTACTCCCTACTGCTCTACTGCCTACTGTTCTACCGCCTACTGCTCTACTACTGCCTACTGCTCTACTGCCTACTGCTCTACTACTGGGCTCTACTACTGCCTACTGCTCTACTACTACCTACTGCTCTACTGCCTACTGCTCTACTACTGGGCTCTACTACTGCCTGTGTTCACACTGATATGACACCTCTTACCAGTATGGATATGGAGTGTCTCGTTCTCTCTCTCCCTCTAGCTCTGTCCCAGTCTCATTCTCTCTCTCCCTCTAGCTCTGTCTCAGTGTCATTCTCTCTCTCCCTCTAGCTCTGTCCCAGTCTCATTCTCTCTCTCCCTCTAGCTCTGTCCCAGTCTCATTCTCTCTCTCCCTCTAGCTCTGTCCAAGTCTCATTCTCTCTCTCCCTCTAGCTCTGTCCCAGTCCTCTCCCTCTTCAACTGTCTATATTGCAATGCTATTCCACCATGTATATATATGACTGTCCACATGCTGTTAGGGAAACATCCGTTGTGTGGTGCATGTCAGCATGGATGACACTCATACAAGCGTCTGTTAAAAATTTACACACGATTCTGACATAGATGAAAAAGAAAAGTGTGTTGTTATGATGGGTCGTCTGTGAGGCTGAAAAATTGTTGTCATGGAGAGAGAGGAGGGCTAAGATACACGGTTGCTGAGCGATGTTGATGTGGAGACATCAGTGATTTTTAGGTGATTTAGTTCCTTCACCTCGACCCATTTGCAAGTTGGTCAATTTTATGCGCACACACACACACACACACACACTATCGTTGGACATTGTCTTTGCCACTTCCTTCTGGCATTTTCATGTCAGGTTCTCTTGGAGGGTTTGCTGGCTGGCTT
Source organism: Plecoglossus altivelis (assembly GCA_036571765.1). Lineage (NCBI taxonomy): Eukaryota > Metazoa > Chordata > Actinopteri > Osmeriformes > Plecoglossidae > Plecoglossus > Plecoglossus altivelis. Next base: position 13,748,078 of record BROE01000005.1, read on the forward strand.
GCCTGTCTTACTGGTTGGCTACGGATAGGAATGGAGATGAAAACCTATTTAAACTTGCAAAGAGTTTGAGTCAACTTACAGCACGTTCATGAAATATGACAGGATTTCTCACTTCACGATATGCTGCAAAAAACAATATTTCAGTCACGGTTTCCATGGTGAAATGATGATTTGTGACTCACCGTGTTCCGATCTATGCTGCAAATCGATCAAATCGACCCCACAAATGGCACCACCCCCATCCACCTAGGGAACTCATACGTTCTAGAAGGCCCTCCAGCCCTCCTTTGGAAAAAGTTCCTGTGTGTTGTGGAGTGTTCGCCAGTGATGGATTCTGGAGTGTCTGTGTGTAGATGGAGACAAGCTGGCCACTCTGCCTCCAACTGCACCTGCTCCCTCCTCCTCTCTCTCCCCTGGACAGATGAGGGATTGATCCTGACACTCACAAACTGCCTCCTCTCTCTCTCTCTCTCTCTCTCTCTCTCTCTCTCTCTCTCTCTCTCTCTCTCTCTCT